>CAUYQG010007318.1:0-28940 GCA_963574415.1 Tarsius wallacei
ACCTGTAGTTCCAGTTACTTGGAAGGCTGCGGCGGAAGGATCGCTGGAGCCCAGCAGGTCGAGGCTGTGGTGGCCGGGAGTGGCCACTGCACTCCAGTCTGGGCGACAGAGTGAGACTCCAACTCAAAAAAAAAAAAAAAAAAAAAAGAAGAAAAATCACCACAGCCACCTTTCTGGTTGTTGATTCTTTATTAAAAACTCATAATTAGGCTGGAGGCAGTGGTTCACACCTGTAATTCCAGGCCCTTTGGAAGGCCAAGGTGGGAAGATTGCTTGAGCCCACAAGTTCAAGACCAGTCTGAGCAACATAGTGAGACACCACCTCTACAAAAAAATAAAAACATTTGCTGGGCATGGTGCCATGTGCCTGTAGTCCCAGCTACTCAGGAGGCAGAGGTAGAAGAATAGCTTGAACCTAGGAGGTTGAGGTTGTGGTGAGCTGTGATTGTGCCACATTGCACTCTAGCCTGGATAATAGAGTGAAACTCCTAGCTCAAAAACAAAAGAACCAAAAAAAATTTTTTTTAATAATATAAATAAATGGTTAGTTCTAAATTTTACATGATAAAGGATTTATCGCAGTCCCAAAGATAACATCTTGCTTAGTGAAAAACACTAGAAGCATTCCTGCTATTGTCAAAAACAAGATATAGGCTGGGCATGGTGGCTCATCCTGTAATCCTAGCACTTTGGGAAGCCAATGCTGGAGGATTACTTGGACCCAGGAATTTGAGACTAGCCTGGGCAACCTAACAAGACCTCATCTCTACAAACAATCCAAAAATTAGCCAGGCATGGTGGTGCACACCTGTAGTCCCACCTACTTGGGAGGTTGAGATGGAAGGATCACCTGAACCCAGGATATCAAGGCTGCGGTGAGCTGTGATTGTGCTACTGCCCTCCAGCCTGGGTGACAGAGTAAGACTCTGACTCACAACAAAACTCCAAGATATAGATGCTCACCTTTACACTTTTAAAAACACAGAGTTCCAGAGAATATACAACAAAAGAATAGTCACCAACTCAATTTATGTGACCAAAACCAGATGAAGACAGTGTGAGAGGGAAACAGGCCAGGCTTGCTGGCGGCAAAGATGCAAAGGCCCTAAAATACCAGTAACTGTGGTTGAGCAAGTACTCAGGATGCAAGGGTAGGTTCACCTGTTATTTTATCCTTTTTACACCCGGGAAAGTGGAGGCCCCTGAGAGGGTGATTGATCCAGGATCACACAGCTGCTGAGTATTGGGTGGGACTGCATCACTTACCACCCGGAGGTGGACTCAGGTCCTTTTGTAGAATTTGGAGTGAGGGCCAGGCACGGCAGCTCAAGCCTGTAATCCCAGCACTTTGGCTAGAGGATTGCCGGAGCCCAGGGTTCGAGACCAGCCTGGGCAACTTGGCGAGACCTCGTCTCTACAATAAATTTTTTAAAAAAATTAGCTGACTTTGTGGCATGCACCTGTGGTTCCAGCTACTTGGAAGGCTGAGGCAGAAGGATTGTTTGAGCCTAGCAGGTCGAGGCTATAGTGGCCGTGAGCTTATAACTGCACTCCAGCCTGGGCAACAGTGAGACTCTGACTCAAAAAAAAAAGAATTAGGAGTGGGACAGGGAGGGCTGATGTTGCCATCTTTGCCAACTGTGCTGTGCCTAATACCCTTTTCTCTCTGCAAACTCCCTCCTTACATTGGGCTGACCACCTCACTGAAGAGGACCCCGAAAAGGGTGTGAAATGGTTGCCTGAGCATGGAGAAGCCACTAGGACAATCAGGAACTTCTGTACCCTTTGATTCTTATTTGCTGTATTTAAAGTGATTTTTTAAGGTACTAAAAGTATAAATCACAAAGGAAAAGTTGAACAAGTTTGACATTACACATCAAATAACTTTATTTATTGGAAGATATTATGAAATATGTGGAACTACAAGTAAACATGAAACAAACGATAAAAGAAGGTACTATGAAAATAAATTTATCTCTGCTTTATAAAGTAGAAAGACCCAGGCACAGACCTGAGAGCAGGAGTGGACAGGGCCTAGGACCAGCGGGAGCTGGTGCTCAAGTCTCTGACCCAGCACTCTGCATCACATCTGTGTCAGCCCAAGTGGGCCTCACAGCACCCCCTGGGGCAGGTGCTACTATTGCCCTATTTTATGGGTGAGGAAACTGAGATGCAGAGAGGCTGAGTGACTTGCCCAGGTCACACAGCCGTGGAATGGGAGAGCCAGGACTTCGACTGGGCAGTCTGGCTCGTGCCTCTGAGCTGCCTCCCCCTCCCCCCAACCACCCCCAAGCTGGAGTCTCACTCTGTTGTCCAGGCTAGAGTGCAGTAGCATGCTCACGGCCACCACAACCTTGACCTGCTGGGCTCAGGCAATCCTTCTGCCTCAGCCTTCCAAGTAGCTGGAACCACAGGCACACACTGCCACACCTGAATCATTTTTTGATTTATTGTAGAGATGAAGTCTTGCCAAGTTGCCCAGGCTTGTCTCAAGCCCCTGGGCTCAGGCAATCCTCTTGCCTCTGCCTTCCAAAGTACTGAGATTACAGGCATGAGCCATCGCGCCTGGTTTCTGAGCTGCCTTTCAAAGTAGATACAGGAGAAACTTCTATGAGCTCAGAAAGGGAAGACTATAGCTTACAACAACAGAGGAAGAAAAGGCCAAAAACATACAGCCAGCAAATACACTGAAAGATGATCAGCCCCCTAGCTACAAAGAGATATTATCTCACATCAATCAGTTTGGAGAAAATTAATTGACTAAAAATGTCAAGATTAGATTGTGATTTGGATAGGATGCTTACACATGGCTGTCAGGAGCATTAGTTGGTAGCCACTTTGTGGAGCGAGTGGGCCCATTGATAGAGCTGAGGATTGAGCAGCCTCTGAGGTGGTTTTATGCCTTTGTAGCCCCCTCCCCTGCAGTGGGCAGTCCTTCCAAGGGGCTCTGGATGGTCCCTCAGTTCAGTGTGACAGATGCTGGCCTTAGCTTATCTCCCTCTGTGTCCCCATCCTGTTCCTTGACCTAGGACCTATCCTCTGCTGACCACATGCAGATCTGCACCGAAGCCAAGCCAATGTCTGGGTCTCAAGCCCCATGGCCAGCATCTCCTGAACTTCTCGACCAGGATGTTCATGCTGCTCAAAGTCTGGGGGCTGCCTGCTCAGGCCTTTGCCTGTTCCTGGCTATGTCCCTGCCACCAGCCCATAGGTCATGGCTGAATCATGTTCACAGGCACCAGTGCACTGCCAGGAGCCACCTGGAATTGCTGACCTGATGGCCTGGTGCCCACCTGCCCAGGTGCCACGTTCCTGCAGCTCTTCCTGCTCGCTTGCACCAGCACAGCAGTCTTAGACAGTGTATGGCCTCCTTTTGTTTCTGTGGCAGACTAGAGTAGGCAGGGGGGTGGCTGGCGGGCATTTTTGGGAGGTTGGTACTTGGGCCAGTTTTCTAGGACTGCTGTAACAAAGAACCAAACACAAATTGGGGCTTAAAACAACAAAAATGTATTCTCTCACAGTTTAGGAGGCCAGATACCCAAGACGTAGGTGGCATCGGTTCCTTCTTGGGAGCCCAGAGGGAGAATCCATTTCAGGCTTTTCCCGCTTTTGACGGCGCTGTGGATCCTGGCTATGATCATGTAACTGTAGTCTCTGCTTCTGTTATCACATAACCATCTTCTCCCTGCATTTCTGTCGCTGTGTCTTTTATGAGGACATTGTCATATTAGATTTAGGGCCCATCTTACTCTACCATGATCTTGTCTTGACAATTGCATCTGCAAATACCCTATTTGCAAATAAGGTCATATTCTGAAGTTCTGACAAGGACATGAATTTGGGGGGACACTTTTCACCCCAGTATAGTCCTAGAGTCCTGTGCTTGGCTAGTGTGCCAGGGAGGGTATCTTATGACTGTCGCAGGACTTCTGGAAGGGGCAGCAAAGCAGACTTGGCGTGCTCACACTGTACAGCCCATTGCCCACAGCTACTCACCCCTGTGCATCACTACAGCTCTGCAGCACTTCAGTGAGGGCACCCTGGAGTATCTCGCCAACCTGGACCAAGCCCCAGACCCCACAGTTAGGAAGGATGCCTTTGCCACCGACATCTTCAGTGCCTATGACATTCTGTTCCACCACTGGTTGCAGAGTCGAGAAGGCAAGGTATGACCCCACTGCCCCTCTTGTCCCATGAGGATCCTGGCACCTGAGCCTTGTATAACTATCCTGTCTCACCCCAGGCCTGACCCACTCACACAAGGACCCCTTCCAGCCACAGCTCTGTGGACCTTGACTAGGGGGCTATCATGGGGTGAAGAAGGGGGAGGCTAAGGTATCTGTCTATACTTGCTGCCATGATACTCTCCTCCCCCGAGATCCCTGCCCACAGCTGGCATTCAGAAGGTGGTGTGGTTGTGTTGGGTAGTGGAGATGCTCTGGATATGGCTCACCTTTAGGCTTCCACATCTGTACAGCATCTCACCTGCAGGTCCTCTCATCTACGTGGGTTCTCTGCAGGTCCCCACACCTGTGCAAAGGCTTGCCTGCAAGCTCCACTCTTGTGACTGGTGTTATTTAGCCTGCTCTGGAGTTCGTCCTGTTCTGTCACAGGGACTCAATCACTGTAGATGCTCCCTTTAGCCCCCAGTTCCTCTATCCTGAGGCCCAGTGCTGCCTGGGGTAGCACTGAGTATCTCCTGTAGGCCCCCGGCCTGGCTGCCATCCAGTTTGCCACAATTACTCCACAGCTGTACTCTGACCTCTGACTGGCTAGGTTCACTTTCCACCCCCTTTAGGACCAACTGGTAGTCTGGTATTTTCTCATATTTGCCCAGTATGTGCTCTTGGCAGTCAGCATCAACTGAGCAGAGTGAGCTTCTTCCTGTCCACTGTCTCTTCTCAGCTCCGGCTGGCCGTTGTGGAGGCTCTGGGGCCCATGACCCACCTGCTGCCCAGTGAGAGGCTAGAGGAGCAGCTCCCCAAGCTCCTTCCTGGGATTCTCGCCCTCTACAAGAAGCATGCTGAGGCCTTCTACGTGTCCAAGGTGTCGGCAAGCGGGTCAGGTCTACTGTCCAATGCCTAAGGATTCCCTCACATCAGATCCCACAGGGGTAGACCTGAGTCCTCTGTTAAGATTTGGTGGTGGCTTGTAAAGGACTGGGCCTTCCTGAGGACTGGCTCAGAGTTTTCCTATCACTGCCCTGGTGAACTGGGCCTCTTGGCTTGTTGCACCTGTTGTATCTGTGACCTAGGCATCTCTTTCCTGGGCCTTCCCACATCCCCATCTGAGTTCAAGGGGTGGAAGAAGGGCCTCCTCATTTGAGCCCCAAAGTAGGATTTGTGGCTTCCTGGACCCCATTTGTGGCCCAGCTGGGAGGCTCTGGTTGATCCTATAGTCAGTTAAAGATTGGAGGTTGGACTGATGGCCCTCTTCTCCCTGTCCCGAGCAGAGTCTGGGCCAGATCCTTGAAGCAGCTGTGAGTGTGGGCAGCCGCACACTGGAAGCCCAGCTTGACGCCCTCCTGGCTTCACTGCATGTCCAGGTAGGAGGCAGAGGTGCTGGGGCAAGGGTGGGTCCTGGTGCTGCAGGTTGGACTCCTTTTTGTGAAGTTGTTGGATGAGGGGTGCAGAAAGCAAGTCAGGGTGAGTGGTTAAGCCAGGCAGGGCTGAGAGGTAGACATTCCCTGAGAATCATGTGGGTGCAGTTCCTGGCGATATGACCATGTTTTTGCTGTGTTCAGCAGTGGCATGTGCAGGTGACATGGGAGTCCCCAGGGTGGAGGTGGCAGGAGTGAGTGGTCAAAAGGGCAGAGTGTAGTGCCAAGGCCTGGCCCAGGTGGTCTTAGAGAAAGCTCAGTGAAACCTCAGTGATCTGAGGAGGAGGCCAAGCATCTGCCCACCTTCTGGGTCAGATGAAGGAGATCTGAGAATGGCTGTTGGATGCCAATGTGAGGGGCTATGACCTTGGCTAAGGGGACTGAATCCATGGGGCTTTCTAGGTGAGAGAGGAAAGGGGCAGGAAACTGGAGAGAGTGATGGCAGGTGGTCCTTCAGGGAGACTTGTGAAAGACAAGTACAGAGCTGTGGATTTACTTTTTTTGCTCCATCTCCTCCTCCTTGCCCCTCTCATGCCATCTGGGGCCCTAGCCACTCACTGGCCAGCCTGGACAATCCTAGCTATAGTCCATGAACACATTCTTGGTCTCAGAAAGGAGAAGAGAGGAGAGCTACACCAAGATTATTTAAAAAATAAGTATTGTGAACAATTATATAACAAATTTTAAAAACTGTTTAAAATGATTAGATTCCAGAAAAATAAAAATGTCAAAATTGGTAGGAAACACAATGGAGAACTCGATTAAACCAATAAGGAAATGGAAATAATATTCCAAGATCTTTCTTCCTTAAACCCAAGAACCCAAATGGTTTTAAGAGAGTTCTAGCAAACCCTTGAAATACAATTAATCCTGTTCTATGCAAGTTGATTTAGAAATGAAAAAAGGTCTTGATCTGCCCAGTTTGTTCCATGAGGCCTTGACTTGAAATTCAAATCAGAACCATGTAACAAAATGTAGGTTTATAATTGTGAGTATAGATGTAAGGATTTTGTATTAAGTAATAGATAACTGAACCCAACACTATGGTTTTCAAAACACCTTGTAAAGTAGGGCTTAGCTCAGAATGTGAGGCTTGTTCAACATTGAGGAGCTATCATTGTCCTTCATCACCATGATAGACACCAATAAAATATCAAGTAAGTTGAATCAATGCGAAGAAAGCTTTTGGTGATATTTTTCTATTTATCATTAAAACTATTGGCAACTAGGATTGGAAAGGAACTTCCTTAACTTAATAAAGTGTGTATACCCAAACCTTCAGCCTATGTCATAACTGATGGGAAGTGTTAGGAATACTCCCTAAGGTCAAGAACAAGAAGAGTTTCCATTCTTACCGTGGATAGGGTCATATGCCAGTTCTGTGGGGAAAGAAAAGTACTGGGAGGTGCAAGACTGGGAAGAGAAGACTGTCATTAT
The DNA here is from genome assembly GCA_963574415.1 of Tarsius wallacei. Classification (NCBI taxonomy): domain Eukaryota; kingdom Metazoa; phylum Chordata; class Mammalia; order Primates; family Tarsiidae; genus Tarsius; species Tarsius wallacei. The sequence goes on from CAUYQG010007318.1 coordinate 7,037, forward strand.
TCATTGTTGCCCAGCTACCACCTTAACTGGCCAAACTACTAGAACTAATGAGAAGCTCTGCAAGGTTGCCAGTTGTAAGACCATCCTATAAAAAACAATAGCCTTTTTTTACACCAGTAGTGACCAACTAGAAAGTATTTAAAAAGTACTGTCTGCAATAGCCACAAAAACTTATTAACAGCCAAGCATGATGACACACCTATAGTCCTATAGTCCCACCTATAGTCCCAGCTACTCGGGAGGCTGAGGTGGGAGGATCACTGATGCCAGGAGCTACGATCGCACTACTGTACTCCAGGCTGGGCAACAGAATGAGACTCTAGTTCTTAATAGAAAAAAAAAGAAACTTGTTGAGTATCTGAGAATTAACCTAACCAAGAATGTCCAAGATTGCTACAGAAAATTGTAATTCTTAATAGTGAAGAAAAAATGAGAGATGTGACACATTATCATTTACATAATATAAAAATGCACAAAACAATACACACTTACAAAAAACTATAAAAACAGAATGATTGTCTATGGGGTTTGGGGATGAGAGTAGAAAACAAATTTAAAAGGGAAATATAAATATACAAAAGGTGAGAGAAGATAGAAAAAATGTGTTATTTCCCATTCTTTGAGCTGTCCATATCTTTTTTCAGTTACATTTTAGATTTCGTTCATATTGATCTGTAGCAGTTATTTGTAGCCTTATATATGTATAAATATTTGTCTGTACTTTGTCCTTTACCTTCTGACTCTACTTGTGATTTTTTTTTGCCATGCAAAATTGTTTAATTTTCACATTATCATTTATCTACCTTTTATGTTATAGTTTAGGTTTTGTTATATATAGAAAAGCCTTTCAAATTCAGTGATTGTTTTCCAAGTTCTCCCAATTTCCCCTATACTTTTATTATTTAATCCATCTGGAATTTGTTTTAGAGAAGGAGTGAAGAAGTATCCAACTGGGATGCTTACCACATGGATCTCTGTAGGGCTGCTTGAATGTCCTCACAGCATGGCGATTGACTTCCTGTAGAGGAAGTGGTCTGAGGGAGCAGGCAGGAAGCTGCAGTATCTTTTAGGATCACTTTTGGTCTTTGCAATAGAAATACAAGGAGCTCCCTGGGAACATAGGGCAGAGCCCTGGACCACTCACCCTGCTTCCCGAGAGTTCTCTAAAAACTGGCAGAGTCCAAGTTAGAGAGCAGCCCCATGGTCCCAGGCCTTTGCTCTTTCCTGTGGTTGCCTCTTCTTGCTCATAAGATAGGCTCTACTGAAGAGCTACTTTAGAGCCCTTTACACAGAGGTCCTACTCATGTCCTTTGCTATGATACCGAGGAGGTGAATGGGGACCTGGGATTTCACACCTGGGTTAGCAGGGAGGGTGCTTCAGCATCAGCTGCTAAGGTACTGTGGAGCCTAGAGACGCATCTGCCTACAGCCTTAGTTTTTGCTTTTTGCCAATATAACTTTTCTTTATTATTATTTACAATTTTGAACAAATGGATTCTAAGTGTTTTGGTTTCCATTGCTTTATATATTCTAGAGAGTAGTGGGTTCCAGCCTGTGGCCTGAGTGTGCATGCCCAGGGGCATTGGAGACTGTCTCTTCTCTAGTAAAGAAATGTTTTGGGGGGCTCTGTTCTCCTGCTACTGGTAGGAAGGACAAAGTGTGGAGGAGCAAGATGTTTCCTGGAGATCTGAGGGCCTACTGTGTGTGTCTCTCTCCTCTTCCCTACCATATCCTTATATGGATGGGGCTAGTTTCTGAAGCACTTCTGAGGCAAGTGTGTCCAATAGCCTGGCCATCCCCCTCCTGTGTGAGATAGCGTCCAGAGTGCTCACTGCAGGTGTGGGGGTGGAAACCTGGAGTTCTCTACCCAGCTACTCAGGCCCAGCATCTCAGAGGGCATGAGTCTTCCCTTCCAGCCTAGCTCGGCTCATAACCTCTCTCCTGTGTTCCTTGGAGCAGATCTGTGTGCCTGTGGCATCCTCAAGCCCCCTCGTGATGAGCAACCAGAAGGAGGTGCTGCGCTGCTTCACTGTGCTAGGTGAGTGGGGAGCATCAGTGGACATACGTGGGCTCACTGCCTGCTGTGTGTGGAGGATGGTAGTGACTGGGGCATGGGTTGGGGGTGAGGTGATCTCTGTTTTCACCTCTGCCTGGGCCTGCCTGTGGCTCCAGAAGCCTGGACAGCAGCTGCAGTCCAGAACATCTGTCCTCCACACAGGAGTATGTTATTGCCCTGCTTAATTCCTTGCAGGGCTTCTGCCCCATGGTCCACATTCTATCTCCTACCCTTGCCTGCTTTTCTGCACCCCTGCTCTGGCCCCTTTCCCTGCTCTCTGGTCCCCCTTGGTCACCCAGCCTGGCCTCACATGACCCACCCAGAGGTACCATCCATCCTGTCACTACCCCCAGTGGAGGCTGGGGCTCCTGGGCAACAGGGGCCTCGTTTGCCAGCACTGTCCCCATGCCCTGAGGGGTGGGTAGATGGTGTGAGGAAGGACCCTGCCTTTATTTGGGGCTGTCACACTGCTCAGGGCCATAGCATCAGCATCCATCTGGAGCTGGTCAGAAAGGCAGAGCCTCCCCGCCCCCATACGTGCATCAGCCTCTACCTTTACACAAAACTGGGGTGGGAGGAGGCTGGTTCCCAGGAGAAGCATAGAAGGATGAGAGTGGGGAGACTGGCCTCAGCCAGGCCGAGGGGAGGGTGCGGCAGGTGGGAGGAACAGCAGGTCTGATATCTAGGCAGAGCAAGTGTCCAGGACCCACCATGAATGATACTGGTCCATGAAGGATATAGAACCTGCTGAGGTCATTGCCAGAAGTATCCCATTGGCAGCACTCAGAAGTAGAGGCTAGGTGAAGAGTCCCCTGGGCGTGCCTGGAGCTCAGGCTGCTTTAGCCTGCTTGGGCTAGAGGTCCAAGTGCTTGGCAGCTTGAGAGTCTCAGCTTTAGAGTGACAGGAGCCAGGAAAGGCAGGAGAGGGCACTGAAGGCCCTCTCGCAGGCCCTCTATGAGTTTGAGAAGGTAAAATGAACACCTACATCCTGGGTGTGTCAAGCATCTGAGTCTGCACATGTTCTGGGTGGTGCTGACATAGCCGGGCCTAAGGTCTTGTGTGCTCCAACCCCTCACCTTAGTGGGCACCCTGAGGAGGCCATCGAGGCTGAACTGAATGGTTAAGCTGTAGCTCCAGCTTCTCACTGTTGGCACAACAACTCTACATGCTCCTTCTCTGTGCTGGGAAGTGTGTGAATGCTCTTGGTGCAGAGATGAGGAAGACAGAAAAACCTTAGCCTTGTGGAGTTGCAGTTTCAGGCATCAAGCCTGACCTGCATATATTGCCTTGTAGCCTGCAGCTCACCTGACCGCCTACTGGCCTTCCTGCTGCCCAGGCTGGACACCAGCAACGAGAGGATCCGTGTGGGCACCCTACAAATAGTGAGGCACATCATCAACTCAGCCGGTGAGTGCCCTCCATGCCTGCCAGGCTGGCCAGCCCATGGTCAGGTTCAGTGTGGAATAGTGCCTGGCAAAAGCAGATACTGCTCATGTTTAGGGGAAAATACCATCCAGCTTTGAAATCTTTTTAAAAAGTTCTTAACTTTCTATTTTGCAAAATTCCAAACTTTTTGAAAAGTTGCAAGAATAGTATTTGTCCATCCTTCACCCGATGTTGATTGCTGGCACTTGCCTTTGATTACTGGCCACACACCCCACATGACTCTGCATGCTCTCTCAGGCCACACTCCTCCTATAATCGCTCTGCTGAGGGCACACAGAGCCTCACAGACAAATGTCGCAAAGTTTTCTGGTATAACTTGGTTTCTCTTCATTTTGGGAGCAAGTCAAAGACATACTTTGATTTAGTTTAGTTGTCTCTCTGATATCTTGTACCAAGAAGAGTCCTTTTTTTTTTTTTTTTTGAGCTGGAGTCTCACTCTGTCGCCCAGACTGGAGTGCAGTGGCACACTCCCGGCCACCGCAGCCTTGCCCTGCTGGGCTCCGGCGATCCTTCCGCCTCAGCCTTCCAAGTAGCTGGAACTACAGGCGCGTGCTACCACGCCCGGCTAATTATTTGATTTATCGTAGAGATGAGGTCTCGCCAAGTTGCCCGGGTGGGTCCTGAACCCACGGGGTCAGGCAATTCACTCACCTCAGCCTCCCAAAGTGCTGGGATTACAGGCTGAGCCACTAAGCCCGGCCTATTTGTCTTTTTATAAAGAGTTGATGCTAGTTGGTTTGTAGACCATCCTTCGATTTACATATGCATGATGGTTTCCTCAGAATTGAAGGACTCAGGTTTCCTAGTTTTAAGACTAATTTAATTAATTAGTAATAAGCTTAAAAAATAATATTTTTCACACATGAATCTGTAGTTTTCCATGAGTCTCATTTATGTCCTATTACAGGGGTCAGTACAAAGTGGCTGTGGGAACATTAGCCCTGTAGCCTGCTGGGTACAGCCTGTGAGCTAAGGATTGTCACATTTTAAATGAATTGTAACAGCAAACAAAGAATATGTGAGAGAGACTACACATGACCCTCAAAGCCTACAGTGTTTTCTATCTGGCCCTTTACAGAACTTACATGCTGACCCCTGTCTTCTGAGGTTCAGCACATCAGGAGATGGGTTGCAAACAGTGACCTGAATATGGGAGTTAGGGGAATGATGCAGGAGCAGCTTGACAAAGGGGCAGCAACAAGGGAGGACAGGGGCAGCCAGGGTCACAGTATAAACTGTGCCATGAAGCCAGGAGTCTGATGAAGGTGCCGCTGGATACTGGCTTCCTCAGCAAGCACCTGCACCACCAGAGACAACCTGAGGCCCTGCTTCTGGTTGGCTGTCTAGGTCCTGGGAGATAAGTGCCTGCCCTCTGCAGAGGGGCTGGGAGGTAAAGCAACTGCTTTCTGCAGAGGGGCTGGGAGGTAAGCACCTGCCTCTATAGTGGGGGTGGGAGTGAGCACCTGTAGCTTCCCTACCAAGAGAGGGCTGCCTCTGGTCAGAGCTCCCTGGGGAAGGGAGCCTCAAAGGCACAGGATGTTAGTCAGTCAGACAGAAAGTAAAGCATCTCCTCCATCAGCATTTAGTTTTAACCCCCAGTAACCTAGTAACCCCGTGAGGTAGGTAGAATTGTCCCCATTTAACTGATGAGGCTCATCTGGACAGTGACCAAGTGGCACCTGAAACGGAATTCTTATGGAATCCTTAGCGTCAGTGCTTTTGCTGGAGATGCTTTTTTCCATACAGTAGTTCAATATTTTAATGTAATTAACCATGCTCAACTTTTCTTTGTGAATTCTTCAATCGCATTTATGCTCTTTAGAAGTCACTTTGGCCAGGCATGATGGCTCAAGGCTGTAATCCCAGCACTTTGGGAGGTGGAGGCGAGAGGATTGCCTGAGCCCAGGATCTGAGACCATCCTGGGGAACTTGGCAAACCACGTCTCTACAATAAATCAAAAAATTAACTGGACGTGGTGACATACTCCCGTAGTTCCAGCTACTTGGAAGGCTGAGGCGGAAGGATCACCTGAGTCCAGCAGGTTGAGGCTGCAGTGGCCGTGAGCAGTGTGCCACTGCACTCCAGCCTGGGCAACAATGAGACTCCGACTCAAAAAAAAGTCACTTTGTATTCCCCTATACTTCATTTTCTCCCTTTAAGTTCTTTCCCTGTGTATTTATATACATACAAGTATATGTGTGAAAGAAATAGATTGTTTTTTTAACCAAGTGACACAGTTCAAAACATGCTTTGTTCACTCTTTAGCACATCTTAGAGAACTTTTAGCATCAGCACATATGCATCTGTGTCATTTTTTATTATTTTTATTTTGAAGTATAACACATGCAGAAAAATGCACATGTTTTAACTGTTAGGTCAGTGAGTAATCACAAAATGAGCCCATATATTTATTCACCAGTTAAGTGAAGAAATAGAACATTGACAACATCCAGGAGCTGCCTTCTTTGACCCCTCTGAAGGGGTGACTTCTAACAATAGAAGATAATGTTGCTGTTTCTGCATGTAGTATAAAGAGAATTGTATAGTATGAGTTATTTTGTATCTGGCTTCTTTTCCTCACTGTTTTGTTTTTGATACTTGTACATATGGTATAGTTTGTTCATTTTCATTCCTGGAAGTATTCCAGTGAATTATCTACTACAAGGTATTTATTTCTCTGGTGATGGATAAAGGGCTGTTTCCAGTGTCTTACTATTATGCATAATGCCACTATTAATATTTTTCCTGTGCACACTTAGTGTATACCTAGAAGGTTATAAGGTATGCATATGTTCAACTTTAGTAGATAAACCATTCCATTTTTCCAAAGTAGCTGTTTATACCCCAGTTTATACTCCACACTGTATAACTCACAAGCAGCTTGTGAACGTTATTGCTTCATGTCCTCACCAACACTTATCGGTCTTTAATTTTAGACATTTAGCCATTTTTGTGAATGTGCTGTAGTATCTCATGGTGGTTTTTATAAAATTTAAAATATACATGTATTTTGGCTTACAATAATAAATTCATTAATAGTTTGCTGATCTATCAGAAGTCATCACATTTTGAATGAAAATATTGTAACATGATTGAAAGTTGAAGTCATTGTTGATCCCTTCAGGTCATGCCTTAGATCTGTGCCTGTGTTAGGTGGACAGTTATCCTGATTTCTTTTTTTTTTTTTTTTTTTAAGAAAGCAGGATTTATTGAGAGTACAGAAAAACTCCCACCCTGGGAAGGGACCCAAAGGATTGCCCTATCCTGATTTCTATAGTAATCATTCCCTTGTCATTAACTGTGCCTACTTTAAAAGTTTATAGGTGCAAATTTATCTGCATAATATATTTATGTATAAATAATAACATAAACGTATATGAATATATATATTTATTTATTTATTTATTTTTTGAGTTGGAGTCTCACTCTGTCACTCAGGCTGGAGGGCAGTGGCACGCCTCTCGGCCACTGCAGCCTCAACCTGCTGGGCTCTGGTGATCCTTCTGCCTCAGCCTTCCAATTAGCTGGAACTACAGGCATGTGCTACCATGCCCAGCTAAGTTTTTGTATTTATTGTAGAGATGAGGTCTCGTCAAGTTGCCTGGGCTGGTCTCGAACCTGCAGGCTCAGACAATCCGCTCGCCTCAGCCTCCCAAAGTGCTGGGATTACAGGCTGAGCCACCGAGCCCAGCCATTTTTATATATATTTAAATCTTTTCTTGGAGGCCTGGCCATTGGTGGGTTCTTTGTTTATTTATTTTTAACGTGGTAAAATACACATAACATAAAACTTACCATCTTAATCATTTTTAGGTGTACAGTTCAGTGGTGTTAAGTACATTTGCATTTTTGTACAACCATCACTGCCATCCTCCTCCAAAACTCTTTTCATCTTACAAAAACAAATTCTGTCCCCACTAAACAACAACTCCTCCTATGTAAATCTCTCCTAAACTACAGGCTCCTCTCCATGCTTTTCTTTCTCTTGTTTAATTTATCTGTGGAAGAACCTGACTGTTAAACCTGTGGAGTTTCCTATCATTGAGTTTTGCTGACTGCATTCTCACGGTACAGGTCAACACATTTCCTGTCATCTGAATTTCTTGCAAATTGGCACCTGGATTCAGAAACAGGATCTGACTCAAGATTAATCCCTTGGGCAAGACTATGGGAATCACATGATATCTGGTTTTCTCTCTTTTGTGCATAAGTCTTAGCAGCATAGATGCTTAATGCCTGTACCTTTTAATTCATTGTTGGGAGGGGGCGATAATGTAATCCTATCATTTATCTTCCATTGATTGATTGGAATACCTTGATAAAGAGACACTTCCCCCAGCTACTGTTTTGATACCCAGAGGTATGGTTCATGTAAGAAAGGCAGGCCAGGTGTGGTGGCTCACACTTGTAATCCTAGCATTCTTGGGAAGCCATGATGGGAGCATTGCTTGAGTCCGGGAATTTGAGACCAACCTAGACAACATAGTGAGACTTTCTCTACAAAAAAATAATAATAATAATAGCCAGGTCTGGTGGCATATGCCTGTAAGTCCCAGCTACTCAGGAGGCTGAGGTGGAAAGATCACCTGACCCCAGGAGGTTGAGGTTGTAGTGAGATATTAGTATGCCACTGCACTCCAGCCTAGGCAACAAAATACCCAGACTCAAAAAAAAAAAAAAGGGCAGGCTCAATCCTTGATTCTTTTATTTATCAGTTTACAAGATAGTGGATAGGTTCCCTGTCATTCTCCAACAGTAACTCAGAAAGGCAAATAGATTTAAACATGTTTGAAGGGCTTAATTCTTACCATTACTAAAGCTCAAACTGTATCATCTTTGGTTAACGGGAGCCTCTTCAGATTTGAGTTCTTTTGACATGAGCCTGGTGGTCTTTGACAGCTAGTATTCTAGGCTTGTCTTACCTATTTCTAGCCTCAGACCTGAAATCAGCCATTTCTCCAAAAAGCCCTAGTTTCCTTTAGTGAGACATTGCCTTTCAAGACAACAATCTGGTTCTGGGGGCTCATTACTTCTGGGTGGCCAGTATTTCTAGGCCTTTTCAGTAGACTGATCTAAGAAACATTTCTGTTAGTAGATAGGTAAACTATCTTATGAGTTTATATTGATGCTTGCAATTCATCAATTACAAAATCTCCTCAGAGATTTTAACCTCTTTTCTGCTATATTTGTATCTCTGTTCTTCTACTCTGAGAATGTAATTCCCAAGGTTAGTAGACTTAGACCATCCCACAATTATTCATTTGTTTTATCTTATGTTACACATATAGCACTAACACAAGAATAACACTAATATCACCACCACCAGTAAAATGACTGAAACTTGAAAACTGTTTTGTGTGTGTTCTCCCAAGGTCCATTGATTTAATAGTTGTGCCCTGTGTCTGCGTCATCTGAGTAGAGGTAGCTGTTACCATCCTGTCCTGTCCCCCTCTCAGCCTTCATTTTGTCTTGCTTCTGCAGGTGACCGTACATGTGAGGCTCAGCTTCGTCCTCTGTCCATGTCTTTCATTTTGGTTGTCCGAAGCTTGTTCTCTATAGATTCCACAGGAAGGACTCATGGGAGCAATGTTGTTGGATTTCATGCTTGTTGATCATAGTTTATTTGTGCCTTTTTTATTTTATTTTATTTTATTTTGTTGAGTTGGAGTCTCATTCTGTCACCCAGGCTGGAGGGCAGTGGTACACTCTGAGCCACAGCAGCCTCAACCTATTGGGCTCAGGCGATCCTTCCGCCTTAGCCTTCCAAGTAGCTAGAACTACAGGTATGTGCCGCCATGCCTGGCTAACTTTTAAAATTTATTTATTGCAAAGATGAGGTCTTGCCAAGTTGCCCAGGCTGGTCTCGAACCTGCGGGCTCAAGCAATCCTCTCACCTTGGCCTCCCAAAGTGCTGCGATTATAGGCATGAGCCACCGCGCCTGGCCGCCTTTTGTATTTTATAGTCAGTTTTACTGGTTACAGAATTCTTGGCTCACATTTCCTTGAGTATCTTAAATAAGTTATTCCATTTTCTTCTGGCAGCAAGTTGCCAGATTTAACAAAAGCAAACAAACAGAATGCCCTAAATATTGCATGGGATGCATGGGGCATTCTTGTACTAAAACATTGTGTGTTGTTTATCTGAAATTCAAATTTAACCCAGTGTCCTATATTTTATCTGCCAGCCCTATTCTGGCATAAAGCAGTTATCCAAATCTGATGATAATCTAATTTTCTGTCGTCTTACATGCCACATGTTTGTTTTTTAAAATTTGTTTATTTTGTTTTTGTTTTCATATGTCCAAAGGATTTTTTTCTTTTTCTTTAAAGCCCAACAATTGCACTAGAACGTCCTGGTGCTGATTATTCTTGGCTGTCTACTGCGTTGGAACAGAGCTCTGTTCCTCACTGTAGTGTCTCTACTCCCACCAGCTCCTGGGGCAATCCTCCTACTAGGGGCCTCCCTCTCCTCAGCCACACCAGACATCTTGCCATCAAGGCCCCTCCTACCTAAAGCATTCTTCCCGATGTACTCCACTTAACTAGCTCCTTCTCTTCCTTTGAGTAGCTTCAATGTCACTTTTCAAAATAGACCTTGACACTGACTGCCCTCTCCAAACACAACATGGCTTGTGAGTCTGTTTCTTAGCCTCTCATCTGCTCTTCTTTTGACGTTATTACAGTTTGCAGTGATCTCATTTACTAGTCAGTTATTTTTGTATCCCTTCCAGTAGGATGTAGGCCACTCGAGGGCAGGGCTATAGCTGCCTTGTTAAGGACTTGGTAGGGAGGGAGCTGGCCTCAACATAAACTGAGGAATGAATAAATGTACCACATGTTAACTGTTATCACCGCATGCAAGATGACAGTAGCTTTTGTTTTTTTTCTTTGTGCTTTTAATGTTCATTTGTTGTCTATTCAAACCTCAGAGGTATGGGCCTGCCCATTGTTCCCCTGGCTCCCCTTCTGGGAAGCATCTGTTCAAGACTCCTGTCCATTTTTCTATTGGCTTGTTTGTTTATATTCTTTTATTTTTTAACCTGTTACTGGGAAATACAAATACAGCTTGAGCAACCCTGACCCACAAATCCAAAGTCACAAATGCTCCAAATTCTGAAACTTTTTGAGTACTGACATGATGATGAAGATGATGTTAACACTACAGAAAACATGTCTACAGATACCACTGTGAGTATGTGATGGGCTTATTGAAGGACTAGGGCAGCATGCATTCATAACAGAGCAAGAAATCATGTCAGTTTATAAAATCAAAGAGAAACCTCTAAGGCAAAAATTATTGTTCATGAGGCAGATGACTCGAGTACACATTTTTAAAAGCCATCCAGCAGAATGCATCTTCATTCCTGGAGGACCCACTTCCTGGTCCCTCAACTGCTTCTGATTTCTTTCCTGTCATCTACAAAAATAAAAAGCATGATAGCTCACATCTATCATCCTGGTACTTTGAGAGACCCAGGCAGGAGAATTGCTAGAGGCCAGGAGTCTGAGATCAGCCTAGACAACACAGAGAGACCCTGTCTCTTTAGCTGGACATGGTAGTGTGCACCTGTAATTCCAGCTACTCAGGAGGCTGAAGCGGGAGAATCACTTGAGCCTGAATTTGAGGCTGCAGTGAGCCATGTTCACAACATTGCACTCCAGCCTGGGTGACAGAGTAAGACTCTGTCTCTCTTAACTAACTAACAAACAAATAGAACACACAACACACACAAGCAAAAACTAAATGCAAGCCAGGCACGGTGGCTCATGCCTGTAATCCCAGCACTTTGGGAGGCGGAGGTGAGAGGATTGCCTGAGCCCGCAGGTTTGAGACCAGCCTGAGCAACATGGTGAGACCGTGTCTCTACAATAAATCAAAAATTAGCTGGGCATGGTGGCACAAGCCTACAGTTCCAGCTACTTGGAAGGCTGAGGTGGAAAGATCGCCTGAGCCCAGCAAGTTGAGGCTGTGGTGGCTATGAACGTGCTCTAGCCTGGGTTATAAGAGAATGAGACTCCAACTCAAAAACAAAAAAACTGAATGCAATGTACAGTAACCTTTTAGCCAAAACACAGCATTGTAAGTGGAGACTGAAAGCCTGTTTGTTGCTGCTGTTGTCTGACAGCTGATACTGGTATTCTGGTGATGCTACTGTGCTGCTTAGTTACCCTGAGTGCATTGTTTTTTCACTGTACATATGTTTTATGTTTTACTATTAAGTACTTGTGTAGATAAGTGTAAGGAAATGATTGCTTATCAGTAGCACAGAAATTCAGTCAGGAGGGGGGTCTATTATGGAAAGCCATAGACCACAGATAGGCTGACTGATCATCCTGTCATTCTTTTACCACTGTGCAGAATAAACATCCTCTTGAACAGTCAGCATGAGAAGTCTTGGGAAATAGTCATAATAATTACCCATATATTTTCTGGTTAGATCCTTAATGTTATACTCTTCTACATATTTCTTTCATTCTAAAATTGTTCTCGGAGGAACAAGTGTCTTATTCCAGTAAGGACCCATGTCCGCTCTGATACAAGGTCATCCACTCACTAGGAATATGGTGGAGTTCAGTCCTATTCAGGTCAGCCATATAAAAAAGACTACTCGCTATTAATAAATTGAGTAAAACAGTTTTGTCTATTAGCAGAAAGGGCCTCTCTGGCAGAAGAGATTAAAAATTGGCCTTGCTTCATTTTCATACTTCAGGGAATGGCAAATTGAAGATTTACTTATCTAGGACTTTAATCCCTTCTTCAGGACCAAGTTAATAAAAAACCAAGAAACTCCTGATTAAACTGGATATGAAGTATTTTGTAGGCAGGGCTTCACATTTTGGCTTTGTTATAGTTGTTTTCTCAGTTAACATCTCAGAGCTGAAACATTCTGCATTCCCCAGCAGTGTGGGAGATGACTCAAGTTTACAATTCTGACTAAAAATCCCCCTGCTTCCAGCTTATCTGAATCCCTGCGCTTATTCCTATTAATTAGGCATCACACTACCTGGGAAATACACTAGCAAATTGTGCAACCGAATAAAATCCACTCTTTTCTTTAGATCCTTACAGCTATATCATATGTAATAGTATCACTTTTTCTACATTTTGGTCAAATAAATTTTTACATAAACCAAAAAAAAAGAAAGAAAGAAAGTCAGAAATTATGGTTGCTCACTTCCTTTGCAGTATCCTGTCTCATGGCCTGGATAGCAGCACACTGCTGATCTCTATCCTAGTGTGATATACGCTTGGGTCGTTGGCAGTTTGCTGTTATAAACAGGCCGCCCTGCGTGTATCAGGGCTCCCTGGTGCAGACTCTTTATCTGGAATAGACTTAATGGGTCTTGAGTGCATATTTGCTGCTTTCTTAGGTGATGCTAAGCTGTTTTCCAAAGTCCCTGTGCCAATTTCTCCAGCAGCTGTTCCACATCCTTGCTTTCGTGTGGCTTTCCACCAGACTCCTCCATCTTTGTCTATCATGCTGGGCCTGTGTCTCACTGACCAGTGGTGGAGCCCAGTGGCATTGCATGGGTCTTGGCAGTTGGGATTTGTTCATGTTTTTCGTTCATCTTCCTATTGATTTGTTTTTTTCTCATTGACTTGTTGGAATTCTCTGATCCCTTTGCTTGTGTCACCATGGTGGCTGTCTTTCCAATTCTCTTTATGCTGTTTTGATTAATAAAAATTCTGAACTTCAGTGTTGTCCTTTGTCATCATTTTCTTACATCCATACTTCCCAGTTCTGAGGTCATGAAGGTTCTTCTGCAGCATCTTCTAAAAGCAGTACGGTGTATCTCATGGTTAGATCTAAGACCTGTATTTCCTGTGCTTGCATGGTATACATTTGTTTCATCCTGCCAAACCCACAGCTGGAGTAGCCCCAAAATCAGTGGCAAGGGGGATCCAACAAGAGAGTACCCCCAAACTATCAAAAATAAGGCTGATTGGGATTCCAAAGAAAGAGGCACTAGACACCAGGATGATCAGTCCAAAGCTTTTATTAGGGGAATTTTCATAGAAAGGGCTGCAGCAATCCTCTCTGTGGACAGAGAAAAAGGTGCTATACCCAGGTATGTCCACAACCAGGGGGTCTGGTATGGAGTGTACGTGAGGGTTTAAAGAATTTGGGTCAGAACCACAGCTTGGGCTTCAGGTATTAATTGGTTGCATCTGGCTCTGTCATTTGCTGCTCCAAGACCTTGGCAGAGTCCGTAGTCCCTGGGGCCTCTGGCTCCTCACCTGTGAAATTGGGGTCATGGTGGCACCTCTTTCCTAGGATTTGCATGTGAAATAAAAGTCTTATCACATACACTGTGCCTCAGAGGGCACTTACACTGTGCTCAGTGTCCTTTGTTTTTATTTTTATTAATCTCACAACCACTTCTTGATCGCCACGTTTTTTATTTTTCCCTTTTTTAGTCAGGATCTCACTCTCACCCAGCCTGGAGTGAGTGAGTGGCACAATCAAGATGATCATGGCTCACACCTGGGTTCAGGTGATCTTTCCACTTCAGCCTCCCAAGTAGCTGGGACTACCAGCATGTACCACCACATCTGGCTAATTTTTTAATTTTTTTGTAGAGACAAGGTTTTGCTATGTTGCCCTGGCTGGTCTTAAACTCCTGGGTTCAAGCAATGTTCTCACCTTGGCCTCCCAAAGTGTTGGAATTATAGGCGTGATCCACGTCACCCAGCCTAATAGCCACTTTTTTTCTCCATTTAAATATCAGAAAATGAAGGTTATGTTGTTCATATAACTTTCTCAAAGGGCGGTTCCCAGAACAGCATCAGCTCACTTGGGAACACATGAGAAATGTCCTCTTGAGTCCCTTCCTTCACCCACGGCCTGCTAAGTCAGAGCTTGGGGTGGGGGTGTGACAGGAGAGAACCTCCTCCAACATGGTGTTTAACGAGTCTGGTGATTCTCATGCTGTTATGTTTGAGAACCACTGGCCAGGTGTGGTGGCTCACACCTATATAATCCCAGCACTTTGGGAGGCAGAGGTGAGAGGTTGCCTGACCCCACAGGTTTGAGACCAACCTGGGCAACTTGGCAAGACTTCGTCTCTACAATAAATCAAAATATTAGCCGGGTGTGGTTGTGCATGCCTATAGTTCCAGCTCCTTGGAAGGCTGAGGCAGAAGGATTGCCTGAGCCCAGAAGGGCGAGGCTGCAATGGCCATGAGCATGCTACTGCACTCCAGCCTGGGTGACAGTGAGACTCCAGCTTAAAAAAAAAAAAAGAGAATCACCAAAGGAATTTCCCTGATATTTGAACCTGGGTCTACCTGACACAAGCCCATTCTTCTACTTAATGCTTTAAACTACCAACCTTTTAAATTAGGTAAAATAATGTTATCTGGGGGAAAAAAGTATTTGTCCCCTAGAGAGTAGTGGGTATGCTTTTGCCTTTGTTCATGCCCTCTCCTCCTCCCACATGGGAGTCACAATGAGGCCAGACCCCTGGTGATGTGGCTTGGACCTCAAGGTGGTAGACAGGAGAGGCTCTGGTTTCAGGAGAAGACTGAGCCGTCTTGTTTGTTTCTTGCAGCTGCTCAGATGGAAGTTAAGAAGCCCTTTATTCTCTCTTCTATGAGGCTTCCTCTTCTGGACACCAACAACAAGGTAAACTGCACAGGTCAGCTTGAGTTTTCACCACAAGCAGCTGCAGGGAGTATGACCAGGCTGGGCCATGAGGCTGCCCACTGACCAGGCAACTGCCACCCTCAGCCAGATTGGGCTTCAAAAGAAAGTGTGGGGATGTGTGCATGCTTAGTACATGTGACTGGTGCTTTCTCACATCTTACCTTTGGTGTAGTTAGCCAGGTATGATGTTAAGAAACAGTCCCTAAGACCACCCTTACCGTTGGAACCAAGCACAGGTCCAGGGATCTCCAGCATCACCCTTAGGCTCAGTGATTCACTAGAAGGACTACTGAACTCAGAACACTGTTATACTCATGGTTATGGGTTATTACAGCCAAGGGCACAGATTAAAGTCAGCCAAGGTCAAGGTGCATGTTACAGAGTCCAGGAGGGTTCACCCACAGAGATTCTAGTTGTCTGCCCCAGTGGGGTCATGGACAGTGTTAACGTCAGTCCCCTCTGCCCTCTGCAATGATGTTTGTCAATGAGAAGGCCTCCTCAGGACAGTGATGCTTGACCTGAGATATGAAGGAGAGAGGCATTATCACTATTCAGGAGAGGTTCCCAAGGGGGAGGTGGCATATGAAAAGACCTGGAGCTAGAAGCAGGGGCCAGTATTTGTGGGACAGAGTGCAGTGGAGGTGGGGAGGAAGGCCTGGCTCTTTTTGGCATGTAGGACTGGCTGTGACTTTGAATCACAGGGCATAGTTACTGGACGAGGCAAGACATGTAGGCTCAGAACTCCCAGAAGCATTTGGATAACAATTTCAGGTTTAGGGATCAAATCCACAGTGTACCCCAGGAAATGTTTGGATGTCACACAAGAGAAGCTGGTCTTGAAGGACAGCAGTCCCATTGCCCAAGAGCAGGGCCAGCACTGGGCAGAGAGATGGGTGTGTTTGGAGCCTGGGACAGGGGTAGCCAGTGTCCTGGAGGCTGGAGGGCAGGGTGATTTTTGGTGGGGCCCTCAGCAGAGCAACTCTTATGGAGTTGCAGTGAAACTTGATGAAAGTGGATGAAGGAAGGAAACTAGTGAGATGAGGAGACTTCTGAGGCCCCAGACAGCAGGAGAGGGAGGTGAGGGGAATGGGAGGAAAGAAGCCTTCCTGTACAGACCTGAGCATATCTACAAATTGGTGAGAAGGCTGCTGTCAGCGTGCTGAGGGAGCCTCCATGCAGCCAAGGGACCAAGAAAAAGGCAGATGCAGGCCTGGATGTGGGTGCAGAAATAGGTATTGAGTGCAGATATAAGTGCAAATGCAGCACAAGTGTGGGTGGGGGAAAGAGTGAGGTTCCTGTCTGCTGGCTGGACTGGCATAGTGGTGTCTGTCTGCAGCCCCCTCCTGATCTCCCACTGGTTCTGGGCAGGTAAAGCGGGCTGTGGTGCAGGTGATCAGCGCCATGGCCCACCACGGCTACCTGGAGCAGCCTGGAGGCGAGGCGATGATCGAGTACATCGTGCAACAGTGTGCGCTGCCCCCAGAGCAGGAGGTAAGGAGTCACTACCTCTCCTACCTCCTGGGCCCATATTGTCCTTGTCCCTGACCTCTGTCAGGCCCTCGTCATCAGGAGCTGCCAGCTCCAGGAGAGGATAGATGTGTGGGCCTGAGTCTACATGCTGAGACTCCCTTAAGTCGGGGTCTCTATACTGCATTAGTCTACTTGGCAGCTCCTAGAACTCAGAACACAGAGCCAGAAAATAGAGACTTTTTTCTCTTGAGGGCATTTCTATTTAAGAAGTTTCTAGGCTGAGGTGAGTGGATTGCCTGAGCCCGCGGGTTCGAGACCCACCTGGGCAACTTGGCAAGACCTCATCTCTACAATAAATCAAAAAATTAGCCAGGCATGGTAGCGCACGCCTGTAGTTCCAGCTACTTGGAAGGCTGAGGCGGAAGGATCGCCGGAGCCCAGCAGTTTGAGGCTGCAGTGGCCAGGAGCGGCCATTGCACTTCAGTCTGGGCGACAGAGTGAGACTCCAACTCAAAAAAAAAAAAAAAGAAGTTTCTAAACAAATGCCAGTTATTTCTTGAAAGAGAGCAAAATAGAATGTGGTAAAAATAAACCTCCGATAGACTGGGCAGTCTGATGTCACCCTGCACTGCTGCTAGTATGCTGCTGAGTATGTCAACACTTGGGTCCTTCCAGCTCTGGGTCTGGGTCTGGTTCTTCAACTCAATGAAGCCAGCCTGTCCACCAAGGTCAGCCAAGAACAGAGATTAATGTCCTCCTGGTACTCTTGTGACTGTCACTATGGAACCCACCATGCTCTAAGTGTGGTATGTGCAGTTATCTGAAAACATTAGCATTCAGTGAGAGTGTAGTGATATGCTGTGACTCTGCCTCTCAGAGGAGTACAGCTGTCATTGGGAAAGCCACATGCCTATTCTGCAGCCTGAACAGGTGGGACTGCTTCTGATCACAGCATTTTCCCAGCACCTCTGTGCGTCATGAGGCATGAACTGACAAACCAAGGTCTCTGTTTCAGTCTGTTAGTTCCCAACAGTTTGGATCTGAAGATCTCTTTCAATATTAGAAAACTTTGATAGACTGTTATGGTAGGAACTGTACTTTAATTCCCTTTAATAAAGAATAGTCTTTGAATTCTTTTTTCTTTTTTCTTTTTTTTTTTTGAATTGGAGTCTCTCTTGCTAGGCTGGAGTGCAGTAGCATGATCATGGCTCACTGTAACCTCAACCTCCTGGGCTCAGGTGATCCTTCTGCCTCAGCCTCCTGAGTAGCTAGAACTACAAGTGACAAGTGTATGCCACCACTTCTGGCTAATAGTGTGTGTGTGTGTGTGTGTGTGTGTGTGTGTGTGTGTGTGTGTGTGTGGAGACATGGTCTCGCTATGTTGCCTAGGCTTGTCTCAAACTCCTGGGCTCAAGCTATCCTCCTGCCTCAGCCTTCCAAAGTGCTGGAATTACAGGCATCAGCCACCGCCCCCGGCCACTGAACAGGATGAAATTTAACAGACTCAAATATGTTTAAACTGCAGCACCTCTTGCTTGGTCTGCAAATGTGGGGTTCAGCATATAAATCTTTCTACTCTATGTGTTTCAAAATTTCCATGATAAAATGTTAAACAAAAGAAAACAAAACTGGATATATTACTCTTAGGCAAGTGGGCCTTGTAGTATTGGCCAGATTTGCAACAAAGGGAGGTGAGCAGCTGTGGCAGACCCTGTGGTGCCCTTGGGGTTCTTGGGTCTTATTTCCTCTTGCAGCCAAGGGGTGGCTGAGTGACTCTGGAGCACAAGTACAGGATCACTGGGGAAGAGAGGAGGGACTAGTATTTAGATTTCCTTTTACGGTTTTGGAGAGATGTGAGTTAAAGATTAGAATTATTTATTATTATTATATTTTGCTTTCTCATCTGTACTCCCCCACAACTTTCTTTAAAATTCAGATTTATTGATGTTTAATTTGTGTACAGTAAAATGTACCCATCCAGGCTAGGCAGCATCAAACTCCTGGACTCAGGTAATCCTTCTGCCTCAGCCTCCCAAGTAGCTGGGACTGCAGGCATGCACCACTACTCCTGGCTCATTTAAAAAATTTTTTTGAAAAGGCAAGGTCTCACTATGTTGCCCAGGCTGGTCTCAAACTCCTGGGCTCAAGTAATCCTCTTACCTTGGCCTCCCAAAGTGCTGGAATTACAGGTGTGAGCTACCATGCCCAGCTTAAATATTTTCTTACAGGTTCATTGCTTGCTTGTCTTTTTGCTTTCTTAGCAGTGTCTTTCAAACAGCAGACATCTAAATTTTTTTAAGTTTTCGCTATGTGTCCTACCTAGTAAATTCTTGCTAAGCCCAAGATCACAAGGATTTTCTCCTTTTATTTTTTTTATTTTTTATTTTTTTGAGTCGGAGTCTTATTCTGTCACCCAGGCTGCAGTGCAGTGGCACACTCACGGCCACCACAGCCTCAACCTGCTGGACTCAGGCGATCCTTCCACCTCAGTCTTACAAGTAGCTGGAACTACAGGCATGCGCCACCATGCCTGGCTAATTTTTTATAGAGATGAGGTCTCGCCAAGTTGCCCAGGCTGGTCTCTAATCAGCAGGCTCAGGTAATCTTCTCACCTTGGCCTCCCAAAGTGCTGGGATTATAGGTGTGAACCACTACACCCAGCCGGATTCTCTCCTTTTATTCTAAAACTTTTAAGTCACAGGTTTCATATAGTTTATGGTTCATTTTGAGTTAATTTTTGTTAAATGTGAGGTATGGGTTGTGGCTCTTTTTTTTGGTATGTGGATGTCCCGCTGTCCTAGCACCACATGTTGAGAAGATAGTACAATAGAGAAGACTCTCCTTCCTGTAAATTTTTTTATCTTTGTCAAAATTCAAGCTACTTTATGGATTTTCTGTTTTGTTTCACTAATCTGTGGCTGTTCTTTCATCAGTACCACACAGTGTTGTCTGGTTTTATAGCAAGTTTGGAGTCTACCTTTGGTCTTCTTTTCTAGTCATGTTTTGGCTATTTTAATTCCTTTGTTTTTCCATGTAAATTTTAGAATCATCTTTTTTATTTCAACAAAAGTAATCCTATTGAAATTTTTATTGGAATTGTGTTCAACCTGTAGACCATTTGGGGAGAATTGATATTTTATAATATCAAGTTTTCCAATCAGTGAAACAGTACATCATTATATTTATTTAGGTCTTCTGTGAATTATTTCATCAGTATTTTGTAATTTTGAGCATATGGATTCTATACATTCTAGGTTTTTAAATTTTATGTATGTATGTATATATGTATGTATGTATTTATTTATTTTGAGTTGGAGTCTCATTCTGTGCCCAGGCTGGAGTGCAGTGGCATGCTCATGGCCACCACAGCCTCGATCCACTGGGCTCAGGAAATCCTTCCACCTCAGCCTTCCAAATAGCTGGAACTACATGCATGTGTTACCATGCCCGGCTAATTTTTTGATTTATTGTAGAGATGACGTCTCGCCAAGGTACCCAGGCTGGTCTCAAACCCTTAGGCTCAGGCAATCCTCTCACCTCAGCCTCCCAAAGTGCAGGGATTATAGGCGTGAACCACCGTGCCCAGCCCTAGTATTTTTTTAGATTTGTAACTATGTTGTTTTTAGTGGCATTGTAATTGTATGGTTTTGTTCATTTCAGTTTCTGTTTATTGCTAGTATATAGAAATACAATTGATTTTTACATATTGACTTTGTATCCTATAGCCTTGCTTTTTTATAGATTCTTTGGGATTTTCTACATAGAACATCATGTCTTATTCAAATAGATAGTTTTGTAAATTTGCATGCCTCTTTTTTACTTGCCTTCTTGCATTGTTTAGAAGCTCTGGTGCAATGCTGAATAGAAGTGGTAAGAACAGCCATCCTTGCTTTGTTCCCGTAATAAGGGGAACACATTGTCTTTTACTACTAAGAATATTGTTAGTACAGGCATACTTTGGAGATATTGCTTGCTCAATTCTAGATCACTGCAATAAAGCCAATATTGAAATAAAGTGAGGTGTGAATTTTTTGATTTCCCAGCGCATGTAAAATTTGTTTACATTGTACTGTAGTCTGCAATAGCATTATGTCTAAAAATGTACATACCTTAATTTCAAAATATTGCCAAAAAATGGTAAGGATCATCTGAGACTTCAGCAAGTCATAATCTTTTTGCTGGTAGAGGATCTTACCTCGATGTTGATGGCTGCTGATTGATCAAGGTGGTGGTTGCTGAAGGTTGGGGTGGCTACGGCAGTTTCTTAAAATACGACAACAATGAAGTTTGCCACATAGATTGACTTTGTTTCACGACAGATTTCTATGTATCATGTACTGTTTGATAGCATTTTACCCACAGTAGAACTTCTTTCAAAATTGGAGTCAATCTTCTCAAACCCTGATACTGCTTTATCACCTAAGTTTATGCACTATTCTAAATCCTTTGTTGTTGTTTCAATAATGTTCACAGCAGCTTCACCAGGAGTAGATTTTATCTCAAGAAACCATTTTCTTCACACAACCAAATAAGCAACTCATCTGTTCCAAGTTTTATCATGAGATTGCAGCAATTCAGTCATCTTCAGGCTCCACTTCTAATTTCACTTCTCTTGCTATTTCCACCATATCCGCAATTACTTCCTCCAATGAAGTCTTGAACCCCTCAGAGTCATACATGAGGGTTGGAATCAACTTCTGTCAAATTTCTGTTAATGTTGATATTTTGACCTCTTCCCATAAATCACAAATGTTTTTATTTTTATTATTATTATTTTTTTTGAGTTGGAGTCTCACTCTGTCGCCCAGACTGGAGTGCAGTGGCCGCTCCCGGCCACTGCAGCCTCGACCTGCTGGGCTCCAGCGATCCTTCTGCTCAGCTTTCCAAGTAGCTGGAACTACAGGCATGCGCTATCACACCCGGCTAATTTTTTTGATTTATTGTAGAGATGAGGTCTCACCAAGTTCCCGGGGCAGGTCTTGAAGCCGCGGGCTCAGGCAATTCACTCACCTCGGCCTCCCAAAGCGCGGGATTACAGACTGAGCCACCGAGCCTGGAAACTTGAACATTTTTAAGCAGAAAAAACACAAAAGAGAATAGTAGTCTTACAGAAAAATAATATATTTACTATACAAAAAGAATAAAATAACCCTGATGAAAAAGAAAGATTATTTAATGACTTCCTAACAGTAACAATAAAGATCAGTAGTCATTAGAAAATACATAGTCAAAGTGCTTGGTTACTTAGCCATAACCAAAAATTCTATATCCAATGAAACTGTT
>CAUYQG010007321.1:0-10620 GCA_963574415.1 Tarsius wallacei
GGCCCGGGGGGGCGGCGTGCGACGCCCCGGCCGGGGGGGGGCGGGGTCCCCGTGCTGCGCGGGGGGGGCGGGGGGGCGGGGAGAGGGACCGGAGAGAGCACACTTCCATTTCTAAAGCCAGGGACCTTAATCCCCTCCTGAAAGGCCCGCTCTCCCGATACAGTCCCATTGGAGGTTGGGGCTTCCATATGAATTTTGGGGCGGGGGGGCACAATTCAGCATGTGGGTTTTACCTAGTTGAAAAGTGAAACGATTTAAGCCCATCTGGTCTGTTCAGCTTGTGATGTTAATTGAATACTTAGACGCATTTGATTAAAGTTTGTAATCAATATCTAAATATCTGGGAAACATTATTGGTTAATTTCAAGATTGAGATCCATTAATTGTGCAATTATGTTAAAATATTTAGGGAAATCTTCACAGATCTGTAAGGTCCGTGAATTGATCATCGGATGAAGCGCAGACAGCCGGAAGAACTCCTATGCACGCGTCAGAAACTTTGGAGACGGGAGACCCTAGGACAGAGATCAGAGGCCCTGTGTGTCCCATGCAAAGTGTCTTCCACAGAGTGCTGGCCTGGGCTATGACTCAGGTGTCAGAGAAGTTGGTGTTTTTCGCTGCTCTGAGCAGGGACCCAGAGAGGGGACTCGCTGTCGCAACGCAAGCCATCCTCGTGGCTCCTCCCAAGAACTCCCGTGGCCCTGGCCATCGCCTCTGGGGTTGGCCCAACAAGGGGCTCCCAAAGGCTCTTTTCCAGTTTAGTGATGAAAGATCTGGAAAAACTTCAGGTCGCCGAGAAAACTGCCGTTCAGAGGGGCCGCGTGTTCACGGAAGACATGGCAGGGATCGCAGCAGGGATCCCAGGAGACAAGAAGGCCGGAGCGGGACAGAGACACCCACTGGAGGCCGTGAACAGGGAAACGGAAGCAGGCGGGGTGCCCCAGAGATGCCCCCCACACAGAAGAGAATGGAGCCAGAATTGGGTGAGGACACGGGGGGACGGAACGACAGTGCTCCCCATGGCAGAGAAGGCTCAGCAGAGGGGCTGGGCGGGGGCGGCCATGGGAGATACCCGAACCTTGTGGGCCAGTGCTCCGAGCCCAGGGCCTCCTGGGCGTCCAGGCTCAGATTCCCAATGGAGGCAGCCATGAGAACGAGGCTGGGGTCAGCCTCTGCCCTCCAGGCGGGGTGCCCCGTGGCAGCAGGGCGGGACGCTCAGAGCCTGATGGGAGGGAGTCATGGGCAAGGGATTTCACACCCCGATACACTGCATTTCATGTGGGAAGGCAGCAAAGGCTCCTCGAGCCCGGGAAGCCCTTCCCCGTCCCGAGCACACGCACCTTTCGGCCTGCCATGGCGGAGGTCCCCGCCGACCCAACGGGGGAGAAAAGTGACAGCTCGGGAAGACCGGCCAGGCGGCCGCGGCTGCCGCCCGTCTCAGCAACGACGCCCGATGAGGCATTAATGATTATTCTCAGGGGAGGAGACGTGTGTGTTGGGCACAGCCACTCACGGTGCCCGGGCACATGAGGCTTCGATGAACCGTGGCACAGCGTGTGACACGCTGGCGAGTGTGTTCCCTGGTGTGTGTTTGCGCAGTGGGAGGCCACTGCCGACCCCCAGAGCCATGGGCTCCCCTTGCCAACACGGCTCCCCTGAGCTGGGACTTGCCCTGACGACCCCTGCTGCCTGTCCACCGCACAGCTAGCTGTTAGGTCCATGGTCCCCCTTGCTTTCTTGTAGCTGGCGGACACACCGAACGCCGAACACCGACCGGTTCCATTTCTCCTGCTTTTGAGCTTACTGTATGTGTCCTACGCAGCGTCACTTCTTACTCGGTGTTTTGAAGATTCGTCCATCCTGTCTGTGGGTGGCCGTTCGGTCATCGCCACTGGGCACAGGGTCCCGTTGTATGAACGCACCCAAAACGTCCCCAAATTGGGATGTTTCCAGGGTTTTGCTACTAAAGACTGCCGTGAACGTCCTAGCGCGTCTCTCCTTGGGCTCACGCACCAACACGTCTTTGGGGTTGAACCAGGAGTGAGAACTGCCAGGCCTTAGCAACTGCATGTTCAGTTTCACACACTACGGCCCGATTCTCTCCCAAGTGCTGAGACCAATCTATGGTTCCACCGACGGGGCCCAGAGCCTGCGGCACGGTCACCAACACTTTGTGCCATCCGACTTTCTAGGTTTTACAGTCTGGCGGGTACAGGACGGCACTGGCTTCCTTGAGTACCAAGCCAGCTGGGGGGCTTCCCTGGGTATCTGCCATGCACATTTCCTGGGTCACGAGAAGCGTGCGCCCCTCTGCGACCCAGCTTCCTGTGGGCTGTGGGTCTCTTTCTTCCTGACTACTTGACGTTCTTCTCATCCTCGGATATCGATCCTTTGCTGGCGTGTGGGGAGATACCTCCTCCCACGCTGTGAATCGCTTCTCCACCCGCCTCGTGTTACTTCTTGATAAACAAAGTTCTCGGCGTTCACGTCGTTAGATTTATCCATCCTTTATGTCACGGTGGGCGCGCTTTGCGCCTTGTTTAAGCAGGCCCTCCCAACGCCGTGAGGACATGAGGATAATCCCCTACCCTGTCTTCTGCAAGTGACTTTTATTTATGACGTGAGACAGAAATTCAATTTCATTTTTTCCACATGAATAGCAAATCGTCTCAGCAGCATTTATTAAACAGTCTCCTGTTTCCCGAGTGGGCTCCCCGCCCGTGCTGTCATAAATCAGGCCTCTGTGTGCGCGTGGATCCGCTTCTGGGCTTTTGTTTTTCTCCTTGGTCACGATGTCGCTCCCTGTCTTCCTGCCAGACTGTCTCAGTTGATGAGCTTCACACGAAGGGGACTGAGGCCACTCTAGGAGTGGGCAGTGGCCGGAAGGGGCCGCAAGGGCCGATGGTTCTTGCGATGCTGTTATTGTGGGGTTTTTCTGTTTGTTTTGAGTCGGAGTCTCACTCTGTCGCCCCGACTGGTGTGCAGTGGCACGCTCCCGGCCACCACAGCCTCGACCTGCTGGGCTCCGGGGATCCTTCCGCCTCAGCCTTCCAAGTAGCCGGAACTGCAGGCACACACGACCACGCCTAACTAATTTTTTATTTATTGTGGAGACGAGGTCTCGCCAAGTTGCCCGGGCTGGTCTCGAACCCCCGGGCTCAGGCAATTCACTCGCCTCGGCCTCCCGAAGCGCTGGGATTGCAGGCTGAGCCGCCGAGCCCGGCCTGTTGTCGTGTTTTAAAGAGAACACATTGTGTATCTCGCTATTATAGATCATGGATCGTGGGTGGGTCCTTTCTTCCGGATAAGAAAGTGCCAATCCATTCCTATTTTCCTAAGAGTTTTCATCATGTGGATTTTTATTAGAGTGTAATAAATGTGACCGCAGGGGCGCCGATCGTGAGGGCGAGCTCAATGAGGCGTCCAGCTTTTCAGCTCCCAAGGCATTCACCAGAGACTCAGAAGCCACTTCACACTCCCTTGCAAGTGTAACACCCAGCTGGGGTGGCCTCTCTCGGAGAAGGGCGTCTTGCCTGCCATGAACGTCACAGACAAGGACGCACACAGTGTGTCCTCGTCTGGCTCCGGCCCCTGCTCCCCGCGGTGTTGTGCCCTGTTCACCCGGGTGCCGTGAGCAGTTCTCCTCACTCAGCGTTCTTAGCACGTGGGGCTCTGCGGGCAGCTGTTTGGGAGCGTGTCTGCGCCCCGTGGGAGGCATCTGGGCATCTCCCGTCGGGGTCAAGCCTAGGACACGGTGAGCACTTTTTCCGGGCCTTTTGGGGGATGTACGTGTGCATTTCTGCGCCTAGGAGTGGCACTGCTGGGCCCGAGGGCATCCACATACTTGGCCAAGCGGACTCCCAGAAGGGCTGAAGGGACGTCACACCAGAGGCCGTGTTGGAGAGCGCCTGTCACTCCGCGCCCTCACCAGCTCCTGGGATGGGTCGTCCTCTTCGTCTCCGCCCTTCTGCCGGGGACGAGGCCGTGTCTTATCGTGGTTTTGATTCGCCTGTTGCTGACTAGTAGTGATGGTGCGTACCCCTGCATGTATGTGCTAGCCATTTGTACGTCTTCTTTTCTGAAGGGACACAGAGTCTTTTGTTCGCACTGTCCCCGCCCCCAGGCCGGCGAGGCTCAGGTGAAACCCCAGCAGGCTAGGCTCTGATGAAACAGCTTCTCCTGTGACAGGCCCAGTCAAGAGGAGCAGAGTCCTTCTCCGCTGTCCACCGTACGCACCTAGTCCCCCTCCTGAGGGCGAAATTGACAGAAGTGGGGTCCTCCGGGACGGGGCCCTCCTGGCGTTTGTTTGTGCTTTTCAAGCCCACAGCTAACATCGGACCTCTTGGCACGTTTAGCACGCAGACTGTCCACCACCGGTCAGGACTTTCTTCCCCGCACACGTTCCTGCAGAGCCTTTGCTCCCAGGTTCCTGCCCAGGTGAGCCATGGTTCTCTGTGTCTGTCTGTCTCTCTAATTTGGGGCGCAGCAGTGTTCCCTGTGACCTCACTTCTCCGGCCATCTAGGAAGCGTGGTTGATTTTCAATTCGTTCTGCCTTTCACTTGTTGTAGGATAGAGTGATGACTTCTAAGCTCCTTACATGCCAGACCAGAAACTGGGAGCAGTCTTTTTGCCCATTTGGACATTAGACTGTTTCTCTTTGTCCTACAGATTTGTAGGAGTTCAGGATCCATTCTGGATATGAAGTCTTTGTCAGATCGAGGTATCGCAAATACCTTCTCCCAAATTGTGGGCTTGCCTACTTATTTTCTTAGTAATGTCCCTTGCTGAACAGAAGTTTATTTTATTTTATTCTAAGTAAGTCCAATTTGTCATTTCTTAATAGTGAGTGTTTTTGCACATTGTTTAATAGATCTTTGTTTAGCCCAAGATTATGAGGATAGTCTTCTGTATTTTATTCTAGAAGTTTTATATATTAACTTTGTTGCTTCGGTATATGATTCATCGCAAATTAATTTTATGTATGGTATAAGGTCAAGGTTCTTTTTTGAATAGCCAATTATTTTGGAACCCTTTGTTGAAAAGATCACCCTTTCCTCTCTGAATTACAGCTGTGCCTTTATTATAAATCAGGGGGCTGTATATGTAGCGATCAATTCCTAAACTCTATAATAAGTTCCACTGATCACTCTCTTAGTTACTGTAGCTGTGTGTTAGGTTTTAAAGTAGGTTACTGTGACAAATCCAACAATCTTCTTCAAGATGATCTTGACTGTTTTAGATTCTTTTATTCTGAGTTCTCGCAATAAAACTTGTGAGGATTTTGATTGAAATCACATTACATCTTCAGGTCAATTTGGGGAAAATTGTCATCTCAGCAGTACTGCAGTCTTTCAATCCATGAGCATGGCATATCTTTTCATTTCTTTAGCACTTCGTTTTTTGTTTCTCAGCAACATTTTACAGTTTTTTTTATAGAGAGCTTACGCATTTTTTTCATTGGATTTATTCACAGGTATTTGATTCTTTTCCATGCATTATAACATTTCTTACTTTCATTTTCTAATTTTTTTGCGACTATACAATTGATGTTTGTATATTACTTGCATCATATTGTCTCCAGTGAATTTTGCTAGATGTATTATTAATTTAGAAGTTTGTTGCTGATTCTTAAAAATATTTGCTATGCTCACAATCATGTTGCCTACAAAAAGACAGTTTACTTCCTCAAATCCAAGTTTTCTTTTTCTTGCCTTATTGCATTGGCTAAGATCCACTGCATCATGTTATGTAGAAGCAGTGACTGTGGGTGTTTTAATTTTGTTTACAAACAAAGGGAGCAAGTATTCAATATTTTACCATTGATGATATGTTGTCTGTAAATTATCTTGATGGTCATTGTCGGGGAGCTTTAATTATGAAGAGTGGTGCTTTAACATATGCTTTTTCTGCATTTTGAGGTCATCATATGATCTTTCTGCTTTACTCTGTCGATAAGGTGAATTACGCTGACCGATTTTTAAATGTGGAACCAACCATTCCTTCCTGGGATTAACCCCTCCTTTGTCATCATGTACTATCCTTTCTTAAAAGGGATTTCAGGGTTTATGTTCGTGAAACTTATTGTTCTGAAGTTGTCTCTTTTTGGTGGTGTCTTTGTCTAGTTTTGATATTAGGGTAACACAGACTTCACAAAATAAATGTGAAGTACCCCTCCTCTTCTAACTTCTGAAAGAGACTGTATAGAATGGGCGTTACTTATTCCTTAAATTTGTGGTTGAATTTGCCAGTGAAGCCATCTGGGCATGGAGTTTTATTTTTGAAAAGTTTTTCAGTACAAATTTAATTTTTGTAGTAGATATACAGGACCATCCAATCTATCTATTTTTGCATTTATAATCATTTTTTAGTAAGCTTTGGTAGCTTGTAGCTTTCAAAGAATATGTAATCCTAAGTTTTAAAATGTATGAGCACAAAGGTATCTGTCATAGTCCATTAGCAATCTGCAGGAGCTGTAATGATACTCCCTCTTTCATTTATGATGTTAGTAATGTATTTATCCTCTCATCCTTCTGCTGCTTCTTCTTCTTTGGTTAAAGACTTGTTCATTTTATTCATCTTTTCAAATAATGGGGTTTTGGTTTACTGATTTTTCTCCATTGTTTTCTATTCAATTTCATTTGTTTCTAACCTTTTAAAAAAACATTGTTTCCTTCTTGCCGCCTGCTGTGAGTTTGATTTGCTCATATTTTTCAGGTTCCAACCTGGATCCAATAAGCAGACTCTTTTTGTGTGTTTGTTTCCCACACGGCAACTGAAGCAGAGGAGGTTTAATACAAAAATGATCAAGCCAGTGAGACAGGAGATGGCCAGAGAAAGGTCAGGCAGGCACAAAGGGCGGGTCCTTTGGTAACAGTGTAGCAAACAACCCAGTACAACGTGGCAAATGACCCAGTAACAATGTAGCAAACTTCCAGGCAGGCCTCTCAGGCTCAGCATTGGTAAACAAGCTCCCTGCCAACCTCTCAAGACAGAGCTTAAGTACTCACTGCTGGGATGGAAAAGCAACCCGTCAACTGGCTGCCAAGTACCAACCAATCAGTTCACCATTGGGCCTCTACCTCCTGCCGATTGGTCCTTAGTACTGACCGATCAGAACAGCCAGTGCCCACCGATCAGCTCACAGCTAGTACCAGCCAATCGACACAGCCTTAGGGCTATATAAGCACCAGGTTTCAGCCCCAAACTGGCAACCCCTTGGGATCCCCTCCCACTGTGAGAGCTTTTCTGTCCTCTCAATAAATCCTGTTCTCACCTTCCAGCTGTCCGTGTCCCTCATTCTTCCTGGGCATGAGACAAGAACCTCAGGCTGAAGCGTTGCAGGTCACTGAAGCCAAAGAGCCATGCACCCAGAGGCTGGCTTGCCAGCCGACAGAACCGACTGAACCAGGGGAGCTGCTGGAAGAAGGCGAGACTCCGAAGCTGAGACGCTCAAGGGCTAGATTTGCCAGCCCGCCCAAGCAGCAACACTCCCAGGGCTTGGCTTGCCAGCCCCTCAAGCTGACCCTCTCTGTGGCTCGGCTGGCCAACCCACTGAGCTGACACTCTTGAAGCCCAGGCTGACCTGAACAATCCGTATCACCAGGATAGGAAAGTATCTGTACAAAGGGAAAGCAAATTCTGCAGGATACTACCGATATGAGAGAGTGGGGACAATCTCGGGAGGGAGGTCGGCCTCATCGAAGGAGGTGTGGCTGCCAGTGCTGGAGGTGGAGAGGTCTTCTGGGTTGCCTGGGCAAGAGCCAGTCCCTGGTACCTGGGAAGTGCTCAGAAGCACTCAGAGACGCTGGGAATGAGGCCGAGAACGCATGGCGTCCGCTGGGAGGGCTGAAGAGAACCCAGGTTTGCCGCAGATCATGGAGGCAGGCGGAGAAGTCAGGTGCACGGGGTGGGGTAAGTTTCCACGCAGGCTCTGTGGAACTGGGAGCTGGAGAGGCTTCCTTGTGCCGCAGCCTGGCGCGTCTGTGTGGGACACTCCGGGCCAATGTCGGGGATGCCGGTTGAGGGACCGGCTCGCTAGGGGGTCAGCCCCGCAGGACCCCCGGCACGCATGCGTTTGGAGCTGAGAGGAGGGTATGGAGAGCCGAGGCCACCCTGGATGACTGTGTGGATGAGTTTCGAATGGTTGGCTCCATAGATGGCCATCCCCTCGGGATCCCGTGCACATGCTCGTGGAGATGAGGAGTGGGCACGGGGCCCTGGGCTGTCTCAGGCTCCCACGCGCACCACCACCGCTCAGGCTGAGATCTGGGAAAAACACACGGCAGCCACACACTGGCGAAGACTGAATTCTGTGCACCAAGCACCTGTGAGAACCATAAGAACGGGGGGGGGAGGGGGGGGGAGTGCGTTCCAGGGTGCTGGTGAATGAGCTGCCAGAACCAAGTCCCCTCCTCTGCAGGGTCTCTCCAAACATTTTGCCAGTGGTAAAGGAAAAATAAAGAGCCTATTTCACAGATCAGGCATGGAATGTGAACTTAGAGCTGAGAAGTAATCACTGATTACTGGAACCTATAATATATCCTTTTGCATCTTTTTTATTTTAATGTGTTTATGTCTTTATACTTAATTTGATCTCTCGTAGACAGCAAGTCATTGGTTTTTCCTATGTCATCTAGTCTGGCAATCTCTGTTTTTCAATGGTCATGTTTAGACCATTTACATGTAATGCCATTATTGACATGATTGATTAAAATTTACCATCTTATTTTTCTTGATTGGTTCCATCTGTTTTTCTCTTCTTTTTCTCACTTTTTCTGCCTGCTTTTGGATAATTTTGTATTCTCTATTCTGTTTTGTCTCTACTTTTGGCTACGGTTCTTTAAATTTTTTATTTATTTTTTTATAGAGTCTTTCTGTCGTCCAGGCTGGAGTGCAGTGGTTAAAAGAATGTTTAATGGTTGCTCAAAAGTATACTTCCATTTTTTCCTTCCCATCTTTTGTATTATAGCTTTAATAAATTTTACTTTTACATGTGCTATAAACTCACAATACACTGCTACTATATTTGCTTGAGAAAATCAATTTTCTTTCAGAGTGGTTAAAAATAAGAAAGAGGTCTTGTTTATCTTTATTTTAATCATTTCCAGAGAACATTTATTTGTATAGGTACACACTTATGTTTAACACCATATTTTTTTTCTCCAAGGAACTTGCTTTAACCTTTCTTGTAACACAGCTCGACTACTAATGAATTTTTCAGCTTTTGTTTATCTGAAAAAGTCGTTATTTTGCTTGATTTTTAAAAGGTGTTTTTTTCTAGTTATTTTGCTTCCTTCCAACTTACTTAAAGGCGTCGTTCAATTACCTTATGGTTTACGTAATTTCTAACAAGGCTACTGTAATGCTTACCTTTGATCTTCTATGTAATGTACTTTCTACACTGTTTGTTTAGAGAAAGAGAGAGAGAGAGAGAGAGAGGGAGAGAGAGAGAGAGACAGGGTCTCACTCTGTAGTTCACAGCAGCCTTGATCTCCTGGGCTCAAGCAATCCTCCCACCTCAGCCTCCCAGGTAGCTGGAAAAACAGGCCTATGCCAACACACCTGGCTAATTGTTTTATTTTTTGTAGAGACAGTGTCTTACTGTATTGCCCAGGCCTTCTAGTATTCCTGACCTCAAGAGATCCTCCCGCCTTGGCTTCTCAAAGTGCTGGGAGTACAGGCCTGAGCCATTGCACCAGCCAACTTTCTATTCTTTTTACTCTGGTTGGCAAAGATTTCCTCTTTACTTTTGGCTTTCTGCAGTTTTCATATGACTGTCCAGTTGTTCTTTTTTTGTTTTGTATTTATTCTTTTGGAGGGTTCTTGGACCTTTTAAATCTATTGTTTGATGTCTCATTATTTTTGAAAAATTTTAGCCTTTCTTGCTTCAAATATTTCTTCTGCTCTGTTCTCTTTCATTCTAGGGTTTCAACTGCACGTAGAAGATTGTTTTATATTGTCCTACAGCTCTTGGGTACTTTGTTCTGTTCTTTTTTTTTTTTTCACTCTTTCTTTCTATGTGTGCTTCAGTTTGGGAGTCTGTCACTGATCTGTCTTCAAGTTCACTGATTTTTTTTCCCTTAATAGTGTCAAATATCCTGAGAAACCCATCAAAGATACCTCTGTTATTGGTTGTTTTTGCTTTTGTTTTCCTTCCAGTGTTTCCATTTGACTCAGGCCTGTTTCTACCTTTTTCATTTTAGCTAATAGCATATTAATCAGCTATGATTGTACTCATTTCGATTTTCCTGTTTGATAGTTTCCACATGTCATCTATGACTCTTTTTTTTTGAGTCAGAGTCTCACTCCATTGCCCAGGCTGGAGTGCAGTGTCATGCTCACGGCCACCACTGTATTGATCTACTGGGCTCCGGTGATCCTCCCGCCTCAGCCCTCCAAGTAGCCAGAACTACAGGCACGTGCTACCATACCCAGCTAATTTTTTTTTTTTTTTTGAGTTGGAGTCTCACTCCGTCGCCCAGACTGGAGTGCAGTGGCCGCTCCCGGCCACCGCAGCCTCGCCCTGCTGGGCTCCGGCGATCCTTCCGCCTCAGCCTTCCAAGTAGCCGGAATTACGGGCACGCGCTACCATGCCCGGCTGATTTTTTGATTTATTGTAG
>CAUYQG010007322.1:0-58910 GCA_963574415.1 Tarsius wallacei
GTGGCTCAGCCTGTAATCCCGCACTTTGGGAGGCCGAGGTGAGTGGATTGCCTGAGCCTGCGGGTTCGAGACCCGCCTGGGCAACTTGGTGAGACCTCATCTCTACAATAAAAATCAAAAAATTAGCCGGGCGTGGTACCGCGTGCCTGTAGTTCCAGCTACTGGAAGGCTGAGGCGGAAGGATCGCCAGAGCCCAGCAGGTCGAGGCTGCCGTGACAGGGAGCGGCCACTGCATTCCAGTCTGGGCGACAAAAAAAAAAAAAAAAAAAGAGTTTTGACAGTATGCTGATGAAAATTACCCTTTAAACTATCCTTTAAAAAAGTACTTTACTCTTTTTAAAGATGTTCCTCTTGTTCACACACTCGGTGTGTGTAATTATGTATGTGTGGATGGGGAACGATGCCATGAATACAAAGCACACAGGGAGGTTATAGAGTCATAGATAGGAGAGTAACTCAAGAGAGTATTAGCTTAAATCCTCACCTTGTACATAAATGAACTGGAACATTCAGAGATGTAGTGATTCACGTTCTATATTTTTTTCTTTAACAAGATTTTCAATACTACTTGGCTCACATGACAGGGAGTAGTGTCCATAATTGAAAAACTCATTCAAATGATTGCAAATCAAGACCTTCTTGAAATGCCTCCATACTTATCAGTTTAGGCTATGTCTTACAGTTGTAGCAAACAATAAAATAACAGTGACTCAAAATTAGATATATGCCAGGCATGGTGGTTGACACCTGTATTCTCAACACTTTGAGAGGCCAAGGACTTGGCTAGTAGGGCATGACTACATCTATACAATAAATACATTTAAAAAATTAGCTGGTCATGGTGATGTGCACCTGTAGTCCTAGCTACTTAGGAGGTTGAGGTGGGAGGATCACCTGAGCCCAGAAAATTGAGGCTGCAGGGAGCCATAGTCATGCCATTGCAATCCAATCTGGGTGACAGAATGAGAGATTCTGGCTCAAAAACTAAGTAAAATAAATAGAAATGCATATTTCTTGTTCTTATGGGGAGAAGGTTCTGCTTTTCATTGTGTTCAACCCACCTCTGAGTGGGAAGCAGCTCTTAAATACTTTTAGCTGAAGGAGGTCCATGTCATGCCTATTTACATCCTATTCGTTAGAGGATGACTATGGTCATGTCTGAGTTGGAGACACATAGTTTTCTCTTGTGACTGAAAAGATAGAAATAGAGAACTAGGAATGTGACTGGGCAGCACTTATAGCTATCATGACCTCTTTGCAAATTGTCTTCATATCCTGTGTCATATCAGAGTTAAAACTGTGGTAACCACAGTTGACAAAATCAAGTAACAAATTTTTTAAATAGAATTCCTTCTTAACAGTTATTTGTATTTGTATGCATTCTCTTGGATGATATAAGTCTTTACAGGAAGAGAAGGAGAAGTGATTAAGACACAGTCTTTTTTCTTGTATTACCCAAAGATCAGGACATAATTACTCAAGATCCAGATTACTCTGGAGGTGATGAAGAAAGATTAAACATAGGAAATTGTTTAAAATGGCTGGGGTTCTTTTAATATATCCTAAAAATCATGGATGTGAAGACTAGTCATTTGTCATGGGCTTTCCACAAAGTAGAAACCAAAAATTACTTCACACACACAGTTCCTTGCCATATTTGACTGGTGAGAGCAAATAAAAAATGTCAAGTGCTTTTTGACATATTCTTTGAGAAACAGGTAGAGAAAGTAATGTGGGTGCTGGCAGGTATGCTCTTCAGATGTAGCTTTCTCTGAAAGAGAAGGACTCAAGGTGTGATGGAAAGAAATAGATGACTACCAGGACAGAGGATTATTTCAAAGGTAAGAAGGGAGAAACAAGAAGAGAGCAGACACTTGCCATAGAAGATATACTAGTGTCCTCATTCATGATACTAGCTACTGGATTTTTTTTACTACTTTGTGTTCTCTGATTTTGCCATTTGGATTCTATTCCTCTAATGATTCTCTTCATTCTTTCCACCAAATTCTGAAAACCTGGTACAAATTTTTAAAAGATTAAATTTTTTTTCCACTATCATAACCAAAGGCCAAAGTGTCCTGACAAATGAAGCAGCGCAGGTATCTATGTGCAGATTTGTAACTACAATTACTCTATGTTATTTATATCAATTAGTTTGTGCTAAACATTGAGTTAACATTTGGAGGGGGAAAAAAAGAGATAATAAAACAGATGCTTCACCAATTATTGCAGAGAGAGATTCTGGTGTCCTCTATCAATTATTTCACTCCCCATGAAGAAGCAGGAAGTTTTTGTTCACTTGCTCTGTGCTGAGCAAGAGGAAGACCAATGGCATCTGCCAGACCAAGCCACAGCTATTCTCTCTCAGGCAGCCAGAATCTACCAAAACCATCAGAGCACAAAGACTGGCAAGAGCTAAGTCATTCCTCTTAGAAGTTGTCTTGGAAAATGTGGGATGCTAGGTGAAGAAGCAACCCTTTCTTTCCTTTGATGAAGCTGAGACTTAGGAGGTCTCTTCCTGATCATATCATGCTGTACCAAGTCAGGGTTTCTGGTGAAGGCACCCAGAATCTCTCTATCTTTTTCACTAAGCCTGATTTTATTCTCCTGGAGTGCAAAAGTGCTTCAACTAGTTTCCGATTTCTTATACAGGGAATTTGTCTGTGAATTTTTACTAGGTTGGTGTGTTAGTGGGGGAAAAGAGATCTTTGGGCTAAAAAGAGGATCAATTGTTCATAATATTGACAATTATATGTCAACACACTGGATAACAGAAGAAATCAATGAATTCCTAAAAGTATATCATACACTAAGCCTAAATCATGATGAAACAGAAATCTTGAACAGATCTTTAAGTAATATGAAGATTGAGTCAATAATCAAAAACCTTCCAACAAAGAAAAGTCCAGGACCAGATAACTTCATTGATTAATCCTTCCAAACTGTTAAGGAAGAATTAATGTCAATAGTCCTCAAACTCTTCCAAAAAATTTAAGGAAGCTGATACTCATAAACTTTATACTAAAGCCAAATAAAGACACCCCCCCTCCAAAAAAGGAAGAAAAAGAAAAGAAAGAAAAGAAAACAGGCCAATATTCTTGATTAATATAGATATAAAAATACTCTACAAAATACTAGCAAATTGAATCCAATAGCATGTCAAAAGGATCATACAAGATGACCAAGTGGGATTTATTTATGTGATGCAAGAATGATTAAAGTATTAATATCAATTAATATAATGCACCATATCAACAGAATAAAGGATAAAAAGAACATATCATCTCAATAGAATCAGAAAAAGCATTTGTCGTAATTAAACATCCTTTCATTGTAAAAAACAAAAACAAAACCTCACAACAAACTAGAAATAGAAATGAATTTTACCTCAACATAATAAAGGCCATATATTTAAAAACCTATAGCTAACAGCATACTCAACTGTGAGAAACTGAAAACTTTTTTCTCTAAGGTCAGGATCAAGGCACGTATGTCCATTCCCACCACTTCTATTCAACATAATACCAACAGTCCTAACTAGAACAAGTAAAAATGAAAAATAAGTAAAGGACATCTAAATCAGAAAGGAAGAAGTAAAATTGTTCATCTTTGCAGGCAATATGACCTTATATATAGAAAAACATAAAGACTCCATAAACAAGTTAGAATTCATGAAAAAATCCTCAGTAAAGTGGAAAGATTCAAAGTAAACAAAAAAAATCAGTTGTACTTCTATATGCTAACAATAAACTATCTGAAAATAAAATTAGAAAAACAATCGATTTTTTATGACACTGAAAAAATAAAATACCTCTCACTGAAACTTAACGGAGGAGGAAAAAGGCTTGTATACTGAAAACTATAAAACATTGATGAAAACAATTAACCGAAGCACAGCAAAATGAAAAGCCATCCCATGTTGATGGAATAGAAAACTTCATATTGTTAAGATGTCCTTACTACCCAAAACAACCTGCAGATTGAATGCAACCCCAATCAAAACCCCAATGTCATTTATTTCAGAAGTAGAAAAATATTATAAAATTCATATGGAATCATAAAAGACCACAAATGGCCCAGTCAGTTTTGAGAAAGAAGAACAAAGTTAGCGATAGCAAACTTCTTGATTTTAAAATATAATACAAAGTTGCAGTATTCAAAACTGAATAATATTGGCATACAGACAGATATATAGACCAATGGAATAAGGTAGAGGACCCAGAAATAAATCCATGCATATACAGTCAAATGTTTTCTGAGGATGGGGCAAAGAACATAAAATAGAAAAAGAATAGTTTTCAACATAGGATGTTGGGAACCTGGGTATCCACATGTAAATATTGAAATTTGACCCTTATCTTACACCACAAATGATAACCAACTAAAAATGGCCTAAAGGCTTAAATACAAGACCAGATACTATACAATTTTAGAAGAAAACATGTTTTTAAATACTACATGATACTGATCTCAGTCATGATTTTATAGATAAGACACCAAAAACACCTGCAAGAAAAACAAAATAAACAAGTAGAAGTATGTTAAAGTCAAAACTTCTGCAGCAAAAAGCAAACAGTAATAGAGTGAAAAAGCAGTCTACAGAATGGCAGAACAAAAACAAACAAAAACCCCCTAATAACTCAATTAAAAAATAAGTTCACTGTTTTATAGGCATATATCCAAAGAAGACATCTATGTGTACTTGTATATCCTTTTGCAGGCTGCAAACTCCATGAAGGTGAAAGCCAAAGACCTCTTTCCACAATACCTAAGATGATGACTGGAATTAGAGTTTATAATACTGAGTGATCTTTCACAGAAACAAAGATCTGAGTATCACATGTTCTCATTCATAAGTGGACCTTGAACAACTATTGTAATACTGTAAGAAAATGATTGACAGTAGCGGGAATCTGCGGGGGGCGGGAGGCAGGGAGGTGGGATTAACAGTAGTTGATATCTGCCTGGCGGTGGGGGGCACACCTCATCAACAAGGGTAACTGCACAATGAATATTTGTATACCTAACCCTGAACTGTACTCCACAATTTTAAAATAAAAATAAAAATAAATAAATAAACAGATAATACACACACACACAAGATGATGACTGGGACAGAGCAGGCACTCAATAAACATTTTATGAATGAATGAATGATTAAATTAATTTGAATGTCACAGTGGGGGAATACAAACAGCTTCCCTTCCAAGGATACTCCTAGTGATGTACTCCACACTGGGATGTGAAACTCATCCATAAGTTTGTCTTTGAAATCCTCAGCAAGGCTTACTACCTGAGCCTGGCAACTCCTAATTCTTTGCAGAAGATGCTGCACTATTCATTACCTCCAGTATTTTGATCTGGCATCCTGTCAGCCCTGGATTTAAATCAATAAAGTTTTCCAGCTATACTAACAATTGTAGACTGAAAAAAATCCATTTTACTGCTGAAATATAAGCTTCATAAGTAGTTGACGTGTTCATTTAACCTCTGTTAAAGGGAGAAATATGATTTATTGATTTTGATTTTCTAATAAAAAATCTTGTCACCTTTTAATAAGCAACTTTTTACCAGATGCTCAGGTCTTGGGTCCCATAAACAAATAGTATGGTTAAAATCTATTGAAAGGAGAATTTAAATATAAAAATCAATAAAAATATGTAAAAAGCAAATGAAACAAGATCTAAAGCAATTTCTTCTTGGGGCATTATAATAACATTTATTAAAAAAATCCTTGACCCATTGCCTGATCCTGAGCAAAAAAGTTGAACAGTAGTGGCAGAAAAATTAACAGAAGAAATATAATGGTAAATAATGACAACAACAGTAATGGTAACTACCATTTATTGAGTACTTATTGCACACCAAGTGCTGGGATAGAAGTTCAATTTACTACAGAAAACAAGCTATACTTAACATCTAATACATTCCAGTTAGAAGACTTAATTCTTTTACATAAATTATCATATTTAATAGTCATTGCAATCCTTTGAGGTCTGTATTTTAATGTCCGTATTTTAGAATGAGAACATAGAAACTCAGATGTCAACTCACTGGTGCCAAATCACAGTTAATATATGATGCATTTACATCATTTTAGACTCCAAATTTGGTGATCTTTTTTGTAAACCACACTGCTTCACCCAAACACAAAAACATAATAAAAAAATCAATTAGCTACCTTGGCAATTGGTGAAGATTTAATTATTTTTGAGGAAAATTGTAGATTTTTCTTTTCTTTTTTTAAGTGGATCATCCCAAGGGTGATCCTCAGCTATTGCTCAGGCTAGTTTTAATAAGTGCTGGCATTTAAATTCATGCATATGTTAGTAGGGACTGTGCCACTGAAAGCCGAGGATTATTTTCTGTGAGCAACATTTAATCAAAAGTGACCCATAATTTCAAGCTTTGATGCCTACCACCGCTTTATTAACTAGATACTTGTTCACTTTGGAGTCTCCTCAGTCGGGTTTAAATATGGTAAAGAGACTCCCTCACTCTGCCCCCTCCCCTCTGGCTGCCCTTTTTAAACAACTACTTTCCTTTGGGTTCTTAATTTTACCTACTTATGACAGATGAGTTGAAAACTATTAGAGTTGCTAGTAAGGATTTTCTTAGACAAAGTAGTTTGTATTGTGTTTATGAACATACATGCATGGCTGTCTATATGTGTGTTTTGGGGAAGGAATAACAAAATTTAGCTCCATTAATATAAAAGTGCAACTTTTTTTCCACCTCATCCCACATCCTGTACAGATCAATATTCTAAACAGAATTTTCTCCCAGCAAATGGGGATATTGTACCTTGTACCTAACTGACTATAATAGACCAAGATGCTTTATTCATTAAATCAATCATGTCAATTATGAAACAAAGGTACAGATTCTAGTCCCTCCTCAACATGACAATATAGGGATTACTTTTTATGTTTCATCAAGAAAATGATAGAAAAACAAATTAACTCTAAAGCCATAAAATATTGCAAATGCTCACATTGTTAGACTATATGGCCACCTCTATTCTCACTGTCCTTTTCTTCCTTCCTTCCTTTCTGCCTGCCTGCCTGCCTCCCTTCCTCCTGCTACAAGTTTACCTCTCCTTCCTTTCTTCCCGAATTCATTTATTCTTGCCATTTTACTTACATATATATAAAACTTTTAATGTCACAAGTCTGCATTTATTCAAGTGTGTAAGACAATGATTTTCATCATAGATTGAGAAATAGAAAAAAGACTGGCCATGAGGGAAACAGGAATCCAGTATGCCACTAAAGAAATGGTTGGCTTTAATCAGAGGGTCAGAAATTGAAGAGAGCTGAAAAATCAGAAAAAAAAAAAAAAGTGCAAATTGAGCATAAACAGAAACAGGGCCAAATAACCTGTTGTCTTTATTGATGCTATATTTTCCCCCAGTTCTGGTAATGTACATTAAGTTTTTGAGTGACTTTGATGGCCTTCTATAATCAGGAAAAAGAGACTTATTTTGTCATGAATATGATAAGACATTGGCAGGAAATTGGGACCTAGTGTTTCTTTCAAGGACAGTGTTTGGATTTAGAACAGCAAGAAGTTTGAATACTAGTTTTATAGATATACCTTGGACAAATTCCTAATTTGCAGTTTGACATAAATATGAGTAAAAGTGATCAATTAGAGTGAGGGGAACGTAGTAAGTAAAAACAAAAATAAAATGGTGATTAACTTTTTGGGTGTATTAAAATATTTTAGAATCACTTGAGGCAGGGTAAAATACCTTTATTTTTCCTATGCATAGCTTGTCTGGGTGTTTAAAGATAGTGAATTTATTGAGATCACCATATGATGATAGTTCAGCTCAGTCTGTCAGCGTGGGGAAAGCCAGAAAGCCACCTTTTTGGATCATTGCA
The DNA here is from genome assembly GCA_963574415.1 of Tarsius wallacei. Classification (NCBI taxonomy): domain Eukaryota; kingdom Metazoa; phylum Chordata; class Mammalia; order Primates; family Tarsiidae; genus Tarsius; species Tarsius wallacei. The sequence continues at coordinate 7,887 of CAUYQG010007322.1, forward strand.
TTTGTCAGTTCCTGATGCTTTCCTGCAGAATCTTCAGGCAGTCAAGTGTGGTAAAATAGTAGTGTGATGGTGTTTTAAAAAATCAAATATGCATTAGATTGTCATCCCAAGGTCAGTCTTGGGCTTAAAATGTTGAATTAAATCACTCTTCTGAATATTGATTTTCCCTCAGGGTTGACATAGAAGATTTTCTTTTTGAAAAGAAGATTTGGAAGCTAGAGGTTTTGCATATTGAATCCTGGTTTGATCACAGAAAAATTTTGTTGGTTCTGGCTACTTTCCCTATCTATACCATTTCTTTTTGGCCACAAATACATTCAGTATAGCCCATCCTTCTTGTTTACTGTTGAGTGAGTATACATAATATATATATATTAATTAGAATATATATATTCACTCATATATGTATATATATACACATATGTACTTACATATATATATATATAATTATATATATACACATATGTACTTACATATATATATATATAATTATATATATACATAAGCATAATGGTGCTAATGGACATATTAGTTATAAGATATTTAATATCAACAAGAAAATAATGTAAGGGGTAGGAGATGTCAAAACTCAATAACAGCCAGTCTTGGCTAGGTAAATTTTGCAAAACAGTCTCCCTGTGGTTACTTTTTCAGTTGCCTGATCATATCACAATTATTTTCTACTGTTCTTTGAGAGAAATATTATCCCATTGACAAGTAATTGAAAGAACTTGGACTATTCCAAACTTATGATAGATTTGCTGGTATTGATAGTGGGTTATAAGTTTAGATTATGTAGGGCATTTGAGGGATTTGGAGGCTAGTCAAGGAAAAAGATTGGACCACATGAGACAAGTACATAAAAAAGATTTATTGAACAGTTATTGGATATGGTTGCATGGGATGGGTAGTCTTTTATAGCATGGGACCATCCAGAAGCTTATGGTGAGGGGCCCCGAAGGAGAGAGTGGAAAAAAAATAATCGTAGAGGAGAGGGAGATGAAAGATGGACTTCCTAGCCTAGGTGATGTCATTCAGCAGCATAACACAAAGTCTGTCTATGTCAGAGAGTGCCAAGGGTAGAGTATTAGAACCACAAAGCTATCTCATACTAATTACTAACAGAAGCTGGAGGAGTTTTTGCAAGGTATGTAAAGCAGGTAGTCTTAAATGGCTAAAAATCTAGTTGTTTGGGTAACTTTGAAACCATTGGAAATATAAAATTTTGAGTTTGGCAGTCGTGGGTTTGTGGACTAACAGGTCTCAAATTACAGTGAAAAAATAGTCTAAAGACCAATACTTATAAGCCACCTTCGACTCATTTATATGACAGATTACTGCAGAAAACTAAGAATATAAAAGGCCGAGAATGATTTTCTGGACAAGCAGCATTGGAAAGATCTTTTGTTCCTATTGTTGTACAAATTTTTAAGGAACAAAGAGTAGAATTTGAGGAAGACTAGGCTCACATATAAATACTTATTGAATCTTGGTGAAATGGATCTCATCTGAATAACTTTTGGGCACAATGGATGCATCTCAAGACATCATCAATATTGGACAACTAATAACACTCCTTAACATTTTTCAAATAAAACAATAATGCTCATGTTTAACTAAAATTCCAAAAGTCTATGGCTACTAAAACACCTAAGAGCAGCAACATTCAGCACTCAATGACCTTAACAACCTGGTTTCACTTGCCCTTTGGTGAAGTTTTCTATCACTGTTCATCAAATAACTTGCCTACAAGTCTCACAAAACAACCCGGAGGATTTATTTGTCATGTTTTGTTTTGTTGTTGGTTTTATTTCAAACAGTCTTTAAGGTAACCAATCTATCAGTGCTGTCTTAAGATGCCCCAATCCATCTTTTTTGCTGAATACTTATTAATGTTTCAGGGGAAATATATTAGTTACCATCTCTGTAAAGTTTTCTTCAAAGGTCCCAGAACAAATGAATAAATGTGTCCTCCATATTTCCATAAAATCTTGCCAGTAGTATTTTTATAAAAATTATCTGCTTTATAATATAATTAATTTGCTTTGTTTCCTATAGTGTAGATTCCTCTGAGCATCCAATTTCTTCATGGGAATTCCTCTGATAATCTTGATTCTCTATTATCTAAAATAGAGTCTGGTATACAGAGTTCCTAAATAAAGGTTTACTTAATATATAAATATATTGGTTTTTACTAACACTGCTGAATGTTTATCTATTCTATGAAATATGTCTGTAATAAGTTTCACAAAGCAAGAATCTCAAAAGCAGTTAATGATAAGGCATTATTATTTTATTAAATGAATGCATATTCAAATTAGCAAGACAAGTTAAAACAACTTCTTACAAAAGTCATGAGTGACTTTCAACATATATAAAAAGTGTGAGAGTATTTCCAAAAGTTATGTGATTCACCTTTGATTTTCTGGGGAAAGGAGACCTAATTGTCCAGAAAGTGCTGTTCCACAATTTAGCAGGAGAGGTTTCTCTAGATGGCAGCAAAAATCCTCCATGTTATAATATCACATGCTCTCACTCTTATATGGAAGCTAAAAAAGTTGAGTTCATGAAGGTAGAGACTAGAATGATGGCTACCAGAGGCTAGGAAATATAGGAGTAAGAGGGTGATGAAAACAACTTGGTTAATTGGTTCAAAAATATAGTCAACTAGAAGGACTGATTCTTATGTTCAATATTACAATAGGATGCCAATAATTAACATTAATTTATTGTATATTTTGAAATAGCTAGAAGAGAATATTCAGAATATTACCAACACAAATAAATAATAAATATTTGAGGCAACAGATATCCTAACTACCATGATTTAATCATAACACATTGTATGCTTGCATCAAAATATCCCATGTATCCCATAAATATGTTCAAATATTATGTATCAATAAAAATAAAATTTGACAAACCTAAAAAAAAATTCATGTATGAAAAACCAATGTCATTGCAATTTGCCATTGAAAGAAATACTATGATTGTGAGAGTAATGGAAAAAGTCACTCAAGGGCATGTCTACTATAGCTGTTACAGACCTGAATGCATTTTTACCTTCACATACTACTTAAAGGTTTTTTCCTTTTTTTTTATACCATCTGTCAGTTTGGATTCTATGTTTTGGAAGACCAAGGCAGAATAACTGCCTCCCAGCTGTTCCAAGCTTCAATCAGCAACCCAGATGTAAACTGATTAAATGAGATTTGGCCAAATTTGGGGTGAATAAAAACTATTAAGTGGAATTAACAAATTTTCTCCCAAACATAGAATAATCAGGAAACAGTCCTTTAAATATCTTCTAGCTTAATTCATTTTTAGACAATTTACAATTAACTAGTTTCTCCTGCATTTTTTTTTTGTTGTTGTTATATAGACTAAATTTCTAGACCATTTGCCATCTCTCCTAATTAATTCTAAACATAAAGCATAAATCTTGGAGCAGAGCCTCATTTGATAATGTATTTATTACTAAATAAATAACATTATTGGATAGTTTCTTAACATGGTATGCATAGTTAATAGATCTGCCAGGGTAAATCCATGGCACAATCTATGCTGTTCATCTCTTTTGGACCCTGGTAAACATGATTAATCAATTACAGCACTCTGGAAAACCACTACCAATCTAATAAAATGTGTATTTGCTTTAAATACTAATTATTTTCATATGTGTGTGTGTGTATATATATATATATATCTCAAATAAAATATGTACTTGAATTAAACACTAATTATTTTCATATGTATATATATAATATATCATATATATATAATACCTCTATCTATCTGTCTAAAGCAAATTGGAAAGACACTAGATACTGAAACTTGCTCATTATTCTCATCTCCATTTAAATGTGTCCTATTCATAGAAGTTTTCTTTGGTGAAACTATAAATTAATCACACTCCTCAGGAATTATTAAATATAAAATCCATTTTTATATCATGTATCACAATTTGAAATCATTATGTTTATATTTGTTTCTTTGTCATATTTTTCATATCTCACATTTTAAAAATGTAAGCTCTAAGAAGGTCAGAACTTAGCCATATTGAAGCTCTCTGTATTTTCAATATTGAGAAAAATGCCTGATGACTAGTAAGCACGCAATAAATGTTTATTTAATGCATGGAGAAAACTTTATAAGGCCCAAAAGCAGTAACAAAAATGAAATGGGATTGCATTTGAATGTTACACGATTTTTTTTTTTTAATCTAGAGGAGGTGCTATAGGCCAGGTGCAGTGACTCATGACTATAATCTTAGCACCTTGGGAGGTTGAGGTGAGAGGATTGCCTGAGCCCATGGGATCAAGACCAGCCTGGGCAACTTGGCGAGACCTCATCTCTACAATAAATCAATAAAATAGCCAGGCATGGTGGCACATGCCTGTAGTTCCAGTTACTTGGAAGGCTGAGGAAGAAGGATCTCCTGCGCCCAGCAGGTCAAGGCTCTGGTGGCCATGAGCATGCCACTGCACTCCAGCTTGGGTGACAGAGTGACTCAGACTCAGAAATAAAAGAAAATAAATATAATTTGAATCTTATATGCAGTTTTAAATTTCTAGTAGCTTGTCAAAACATAAAAGTAAGCAATTATATTAATTTTAATAATACATTTACTTTAACACAATGTATCCAAAATATTAACATTTCAATATGGGATCAATCTAAAATATTTAATGGGACAGTTAATATTTTTTGTACTTAGCGAAATTTGGCATGTATTTTTTACTCATAGCACATCTCAGTTTGGACAAGATACATTTCGAATGCTTAGTAACCATATATGGCTAGAAGTTGCCATATTGGACAATATTGATCTGGAATATAATTTGTATGGGAGTGTAGTGAAAAATGAAGCCATAAGTTAGAGTTATTGGTTAAAATTTGCAAAGTACAGAGAGATGAGATATGTGAAACAAGCAAACAAATTGATATCTCCAGCACAGGAAAGAAGGTTAGTAATGTGTTTTAGGAAAACTAAAATTAAGTAAAAGTTAAACTTCTGGTAGCCCCTTTACGGTGAAGATAGAAGATGGCAAGAAAAAACTGGAGGTTAGCTACCATTAAACAGAAACTGTAAATATTTACATTCAATGCCATATCCAGAATAGCTCTTCAGGAGATACTTAAGAAAATTCTAAACACAGAAATGAAAGAATGGTTTCACTCATTCAAAAGCACAGGCAACCACAGAGTTAACAGAGCATATAAATCAACCACAAAAACCCAAAAGCAAAGCAGCCTCTTAATAACAATATTACAGGATTAAAAGTCCACATATCAATAATTAATTTAAATGTGAATGGACTCAATGTGCCACTCAAGAGGCATAGAGTAGCAAATTAGATAAAGAAACATGATCCAACCTTCTGCTGCTTTCAGGAAACCCATCTCACTGCAAAGGAAGCCCACAGGCTCAAGGTAAAGGGCAGGAGAAAGGCAAATGAAAAACAAAAAGCAGTAGCAGCTATTCTTATATCAGACAAAACAGACTTTAAACCAATAAAATTGAAAAAGGACACTAAAGAATACTACATAATGATAAGCTCAATCCATCAGTAGGAAAAAATATCTTGAATATATATGTACCCAACATAGGAGCATTCAAACTTATAAAATAATTGCTAGTTAAACTAAGGGAGGACATAGCAGATGAAAATTACATACTTTAATACCCAGCTAGCAGCCTTAGATAGCTCATCAAAGCAAAAATAATAATAATAACAAGGAAACCTAGAACTTTAACTCAACATTTGACAAATTGGACCTAATAGCCATCTAGAGAACACTTCACCCAACAACCACCAGAGGACATAAATCAAGATAGATCACATTCTTGGGCATAAATCAAGTGTGAACAAATTCCTAGTGGATGAAATAATACCAAGCATGTCTTCAGGTTACAGTGAAATAAAAATAAATATTCTCACCAACAGGAGCCCCAAAACACACAAATACTTAGAAATTAAACAGCATACTTTGGAATGACTTCTGGGTTAACATAGAAATCAAGGTAGAATTAAAAATATTCCTGGAAACAAATGAAAACAAAGATATCACAGAAATAAAGAACTGAGTACCACATATTCTCACTCATAAGTGGATCCTAAACATTTATCATAACACTACAAGAAAGAGATTGGCAGTAGTGGGAAACTTCCATGGTAGGGAATATGGCACATAACATCAATAAGTGTACCTGATTCCAAAACAGGTGAAGTGAGGCTCAATGGGAGGCCTGAATTTCACCTGTATGATAGCCACTTATGTACCTAATCCTGAATTGTACCCTACATCTATAAAGTAAAATAAAATAAAAAAGTAAGCAAAGACTCAACATAGTAGAACCTCTGGGATATCATGACAGTGATGCTGAGAGAGAAGTTTATAACATTACACATACATATCAAGAAAATAGAGGGATCTCAAGTAAACAGTCTAACATTACATCTAAGGGAGTTGGAAAGGCAAGAAAAATTAAATTCAAATTCAGTAGAAAAGTTCAAATTACTAAGATAAATTCTCATTTGCAGAAGACAGAAGCCAAAAATATCATAGAAGGAATCAATAAGACAAAAAGCTGGCTCTTTGAAAGGATAAATAAGAATGATAGACCATTGGCCAGATGGACTAAAGAAAAGAGAAAGTCCAAAGAAACACAATTAGAAACAAAACAAAACAAAAAACAATGTCACAATTGACCCTGATGAAATTTAAAAGAGTATGACATTACTATAAATATCTGTATGAAAATAAACTAGAAAATCTAGAGGAAATGGAGAAATTTCTGGCATCACATAATCTCCTAAAATTGAAACAGAAAGAACTTGAAACCCTAAAGAGACAAATAACAATCCAAGATTAACTCAGTTATGAGACACCTTCCTACCAAAGGAAAAAAAAAAAAAAAAAGAACAAAGGCCTGGGCCAGGTGGTTTTCCAGTTGAATTCTTTAAGGTGTACAAGAACAAACTGATACCAATCCTACTGAAAGTATTCCAGGTATTTTAGAAGGAAGACCTTCTTCCTAGCTCATTCTATGAAACCAGTATCATAATGCTACCCCCAGATGGCAAAGACTCAACAAGATAAGAAAACTACAGGCCCATTGCAATGATGAATATAGATGCAAAAATTATCAACAACATTTTAGTAAATTATTCAACGATCCTCCATCATGACTAAGTGGGCTTCATTTCTAAGATGCAAGGCTGGTTCAACATATGTGAATCAATAAATGCAATCTGTCACCTAAACAGGTATAAAACCATGAACCACATGATCAGCTCATTAGATGCAGATGAATCATTCAATAAAATCCATCATTCCTTCTTGATAAAAACCCTTGAACATCTAGGAACTGAAGGAACTTTCTTCAAAGTAATGAGAGCCATCTAAGACAAACCTGCAGCCAATATCATACTTAATTGGCAGAAGCTGGAAGCATTCCCCTTAAGAACTGGAATAAGAAAAAAAAAATGCCTACTCTCACCTCTCCTATTTATCATAGTACCGGAATTCCTAGCCAAAGCAATCTGGCAAGAGAAAGAAATCTAAATACGAAAAGAGGAAGTTAAATTACTCCTCTTTGCAAATGATATAATTCTACACCTAGAAAACCCTAGAAAGTCTTCTTGCACTGATAAACGACTTCAATAAAGTCTCAGGACGCAAAATCAATGCTCACAATACAGATGAATTTCTATCATCAACAATAAGCAGGCTTAGAACAAAATTAAAACCACAATCCCATTCACTGTAGCCACAAAAAAGTAAAATATCTTGGCATTTAGTTAATTGAAGAGGTATAATTTTTTTTTTTTTTTTTAGTTGGAGTCTCACTCTGTCACCCAGGCTGGAGTGCAGTGGCATGCTCATGGTCACCGCAGCATTGACCTGTTGGGTTCAGGCGATCCTTCCACCTCAGCCTTCCAAGTAGCTGGAACTACAGTTGTGCACTATCACACCTCGCTGATTTTGTTATTTATTGTAGAGATAAGGTCTTGCCAAGTTGCCTAGGCTGGTCTCAAGCCCCTGGATTCAGGCAATCCTCTTGCCTCAGCCTCTCAAAGTGCTGGGATTGCAGGTTTGAGCCATCACACCTGGCCTGAGGCAAAATTTTAACAATGAGAACTACAAGACATTGCTCAAAGAAATCAAGGATGACACAAATGGAAAAACATCTCATGTTCATGGACTGGAAGAATCAATATTGTCAAGATATCCATTCTACCCAAGGCAATGTACAGAATCAATGTAGCTCTTATAAAATTGCCAGCATCATTTTTCACAGACCTAGAAAAGACAATGCAGTAGTCCATATGGAAGCCAAAAGGAGCCTGAGTAGCTAAAGCAATTCTTAGCAAAAGAAACAAAGGTGGAGGCATCACACTTTCAGACCTCAGAATTTACTGCAGGGCTGCAATAGCCAAGACAGCAAAGTAAAGATATGGGAATAGATGCATAGACCCATGGAAAAGGACAGAGAATCTGAAAATAAAACCATAAATCTTCAACCAACCCATCTTGAACAAAGCTGATACAAACGAACATTGCTGGGGGCAAATTTAGCAAATAGTGCTGGGAAAACAGACTAATCACATGCAGAAGATTGAAACTGGAATTCTACCTATCGTCATATATAAAAATTAACTCAAAGTGGATCAAGAACTTACATGTGAAACCTCAAGCTATAAGAATCTTAGAATAAAACTTAGGGAACACCCTCCTGGACATCAAAGTAGGTAATGAATTCATGGCCAAGTCTGAAAAAGCAAATGCAGCAAAAGCTAAGATTGATAGGAGGGATCTTATCAAAACAGAAAGCTTTTGTATAGCAAAAGAAACCATCATAAAAGTAAAGACATAACCCATGAAATGGGGGAAAAAACATGCATATTTGTAAGTTATGCATTCTAAAAAAGCCTGGCATGCAAGATCTACAAATAACTCAAACACATTGACAGGAAAGCAAACAATCAAACAAACAAACAACTTTATTAAAAAGTGGGCAAAAGACATGAGCAGATAGTTCTCAAAGGAAGACTTTCAAGCAATCAACAAAGATATGAAAAAAATGCTCAGCCTCACTAATCATTAGAGAAATGTACATCAAAACTACAATGAGATTTCATCTAAAACTAGTGAAGATGGCTATCATTAAGAAGTCATAAAACAATAGCTATTGATATAGCTGCAGGAAAAAAATGAAACCTTTGTGGAAAGCAGTGTGACATTTTCTCAAAGAACTAAAAATTGAGCTACCATGTGATCCAACAATCCTGTTTCTGGGAATGTACCCAAAGGAACATAAATCACTGTACCAAAAAGACACCTTCATACATATGTTTACTGTAGCACTATTCACAATAGCAAAAACATGGAACCAACCTAGATGCCTATTGAATGTTGCCTGAAGAAAGAAAATATGATATATATAAACAACAGAATATTATGAAACTATAAAAGAGAACAAAGTCATGTCCTTTGCAGCAACAAGGGTGCAACTGAAGACCATTACGTTAAGTAAACTATCACAGACACAAAAACTGAATACTACATATTCTTACTCATAAGCAGGCCCTGATCACTAGTCAAATAAACACAAAGGTGGGAACAATAAACACCGGACCCTGCTAAAGAAAGGAGGGAAGTAGGAGGGATAAGGGGCACACAACCACATCCTGGCTACCGGGCCCACTACTGGAGGAGAGAGGACAAATTAGAAGCCCAAACCTCACCTGTGAGCAATTTTCTTATATCATAAATCCTTACATGTATCCCACAACTCAATAATAAAAATTAAAATAATGAATATTTAAATTCAAACAGTGACATAGATTGGGGAAGATGGGGCAGATAAATAATTTCAGTAGATATTCTCAAGTAGACATTTATTCAATACAACTTCACAAAATCTTCAGGATGATATCTATTTTACACCAATAAATATTTCTAGTTTTCATTTAAAGTGATCTGCTGTTATAATAACAGTTAAGAGTTATGAATCTTTTCTCTCATAAAAGAAGTCTTTTGCACCTTCACATTACACTTAGCTGGCAGCAAACCCAACAAAAAGCAAATTGATGGATGAAATATGAACATAACATTTAAAAACACTGAACCTCATTATGTAAAACTTACTTGGAGGCTCAAAGTAGAAGTGTTTTTTTATACTACATCTTTATGTTCAAAAAAGGATAGAGATAATTTGCTTAAATGGTGTGCCACCCAAATACTGCCCCATCCTTTCTGCCTCTGTGAAGCCAACAATCCATGAAGTGTAATTCAGACCTTGTTTTTTCCATGAATATATGAGATTATTTGTGGGTCCATAATGTTTCAGACATTGTGTTAGCTCTTAAAAATATAACATCTCATTCAACAGATTCTTTCATGGAGATTCCAACTCCTCTCCGGTTCACTGAATTATCCCCTAGTATTAATAGATGTTTAAGTTCTTCTTTCAATCTACCTCTTTTTGCTTAAAGAAAAAAATCAGTTCATTTGTAAAAGCTTTAATATATACCAGTGTATGTGTAAAACACTTCATATATGTTATTTGATTTGTTACAACAACTCTGCATTGTAAGCACTATTAATATTAACATTTTCTAAGGGAGGGAGAACTGAGGCTTAGAAATGTTACTAAGCCTTTCAAAGTAAGAAATACTGAAGTACAGAAGAAATAGGAACACCATTGATCAGAATTTCAAAATAATCATATCAAGTATCTTTTACCACTAAAATGTTTATTCTCCTATTATTAACCTAAGGCAACCACCTTAAGAGCAATATCCATGAAAATTGCAAGAAGGACGCTGTCAGTAATGCAAGATACTACTGAAAAATTAAATAAAATGAGGATTAAGAACATTTGCTTCAATTTCATTTTCTGAAGAGGTAAACTTTGATAACTTCTTTTTTTTTGGAATTGGAGTCTCACTCTGTTGCCCAGGCTGGAGTGCAGTGGCATACTCACAGCCACCCCAGCATTGACCTGCTGGGCTTTTTATTTAATTGTAGAGACGAGATCTCGACAAATTGCTGGGACTGATCTCAAACCCACAGGCTCAGGCAATCCACTCTTAGCCTCCCAAAGGGCTGGGATTACAGGCTGTGCCACCAAACCTGGCCAAGTTTGATAACTTCTGAAGCAATATTTCAGATGAGGAATGGGAAGAAAGGCAATGGCTAATGATTGTACTGTAGATTGTGATTGAGTAAGAAGTCTTGTAGGTAATGTGTTTTCAATGGAAATTTCAAAAATCCCTTCCAATGACAAATATGACTTCTCTGGGATGTCACTGAAGGAGGAAGGTGTTAGTTATATAATTGATATAATTACTATCCAATATGGTCCTGATCTGTGAGGTAGTCATAGATTCTCAGAGTCAATAGTGACTTTATCAGCATTGAATTCAGCATTCTAACATAAATCTTGTATTGTCTTTGATACCAGCTATAGTGACAGCCTCCATCTTTTAAGGAATACTTAAATAATCCTGAACAGAATGTTGGTAGAAATATGGATGGTAAGGCCATTCTGATGAGGTCTTAGACAAAACTGAAGAATATTTTATTGGACAATAAAAGAAGCACAATCTTTGTTGTACAGTGGCAAAGAATTTGACTGAATTGTACTCATTCATGTCCTAGATAGAACTTGTGAGCAATCAAATTGGATATTTGATTGAGTCAAAATTTTAATGCAATATATTGAAGGACTGGCCTAATTTGTGTTGACTGCTTATAGTAAAATGCAAGAAAAAAGAAATGATTTTAGTACATAATTATTAATCAAAAGGAAGGCAGAAGTTAATGATTTTGAATATTCTTGTCTATCCATGTTGAAAAGAATGAGAATCTATTCAGGAGACAACATGAGGTGTGTGGCCACACCATCATGTCTTTGCAAGATTAGTCAGCCATTTGAACAGAAGCCAGGAGCCATTGACAAAAATAACGAAATATGACCTCAAAGGCACTTCCAAAACAATCAGGTCTGCTCTTCTTAGGCCAAGTATGGGGTCAAAATCCCAGTATGCATAGGGCCACTACAGAAAGTGTACATTAGGCCAAATTCTAGAGGAACCATGGATCTAGGGCCATACCAGTCACCCTAGAAGAGTAGAGCCACAAGCATAGTATTCCAGCAACAGGAAACCCAGGCACAGAATTATTTTGAGAATGGAGCCACCAAATCCATGAGGGCAGGGCTTCCCAGAACTTTGGAGGTCTTACCATTTCCTGGTTGTGCTGGAGAAGCATAACTGTTGTCCCACTGTTTTCAGAAGCTGGGACCTCTACCTGAGTGAATATGTAGGGTATAGAGTCAAATAGGATTATTTTTAAGCCTTAGTTAAATTCTCATGAAATTTGCCCTGTTGAGTTTCAGACTTTCCTGGGATCTTTACTCCTTTTTTTATTTCCCATTTCTTTCTTTTAGAATAAAAAAATGTCTACCTTATGCCAGCCCCACCATTGTAGTTTGAATGTATATAATATCTGATTTCACAAATGAACACCTGGAGAGCAATTTGCCTCAGAATGAGTCATAACTTGAGTTTCACCCATATCTGATTAGGTAATATTTAGATAAAACTTCAGATTTGTGAGTTGATGCTAGAATGAGTTAAAACTTTGGGACTACTGAGAAGGAATAATTGTGCTTTGCATTTAAGAAGTGCGTACATTTGGGGGTGGTGGAGAATAATCTGACCCCCCCATTCATATGTTGAAATTCCAACCCCAAGGTTATGACATTAAGAAGTTGGGACCCTTGGGAGATGAGTAGATCATGGGGGTGGAGACGTTATTAATGGAATTAGCGCCCTTACAAAAGAGACTCCCTTTCACCATGTGAAAATATAATAGAAAGATGGCCATTTTTAAGTCAGGAAATGGGACTTCACAAGACAGATTATGTTAGTAACTTCATCTTGGATTTCCTAGCTTCTAGAACTTCAAAAAATAAGTTTCTTAGTCTGTGGCGCTTTGTTATAGCAGCCCAAATGGACTAAATCAGAGGTACACATACTCTTTGAGTAAGAACATGCCCTTTGAATGATGTTAGACATTACTATTCTCCCCAAATTCAAATATGCTAATGAACTTAAACAAGGGAGTATCATTTTTATATGAAGTAGAATATGAAAAATTGCTCAAATATTTAAATGTTTGAGTATTAGTAAATTTACTATACAGGGCCTTTCTCATATCACTGCCCAGAACCCAGGGGCTTTGTATTACTGCCCCATCATTTGTTGGTTTACTAAATTTCTCTTGACTTCAGTTATGTGCAAAACATGTTAATTATGGTACCCACTTTACAGGCTTAATGTGAGATTCAAAAGAAATCCATATACAACCTCTTAGAACTTTGATTTGGTATATCATCATAAATATTTTCTGTTATTATTTTCATAGCTCTTTGAAATAGATGCAAATGTGTTTGATGTGCACAGGTTTAGGTTGGGCCCCCTGTGATACAGGCTTCCCTTCTAGGTACGTGTTCTAGGAATCTTTCAACATCAGTAAACCATATAGCATTGTTGTGAGAGGCTGCATTCAGTTTCAGTGATTTTTTTTTTTTTTGGAGATTTTTTTTCAGTGCTCTTGCCCATTTCGTGACAGGTGATTTACAAGCTCACCTGTCCATACCACACTGACTGTTCAGCAGTTTTTGACCAAAAATGGCATGATCCTCATGTGCTATCCTCCCCATTCACCTTCTTTTTCCCCGAGTGACTTTTTTGTTTGTTTGTTTCCCTGGATTAAAAATTTCCCCAGAAAGAAAGAAAGAAAGAAAGACAGCAGAAACACTAAAAGGCATCCACATCGATGAGTTCAAAAACTGTTTTGAGCAGTGGAAAAAGCATCTCAATAGGTGTATTGCATCAAACAAAGGGAACTTCGAAGGTGACTGAAGTTTAAACAGGTAAGAATAAATAATTTTTTATAAATGAATTCCATTTATTTGAGTAATCCCATGTATACCATGGCACAGCATTTAAGGGGCATGACTTAGGAAAGAGTAGTTATCCTGAATGTAGCAGACACTGTTTATGCCAATTTGTGTCCCTTAAATTACACATTCTAAGTTTTTTTCCAGTTTAAATAAAATTGACATTTAAAAAGTCACAGTGACTTTACACATTGCTTTAGTTCAACTTTAAATAAATTTTGGTATTGGCAGAGACATTTTAGTCATTAGCAATAGTTTGATCATGTAAAAAGAGCCTGTCTTTATGACTATTTACTTATATGAAGCTCAGATAGGGATCAAATAGAGGCTAACATGTGAAACAAAGGCAGGAAAATTAGCAAATGTAGATATCACTCCTCTTATTTTTCCATAGCTAAACCTAATAAATGTGTGTTTACAGAAATTGATCAGAGCTATTATCACATGCTGGATGTGTTATCTTATGTAAATGATCACACTTGTAGAATTCAAAAACACTAATCATAGTTATTAGCAAAACAGTCACATAAAAATCAATTAGCCTTTGCACTACAAGAGATTACAAACTAGCACATTATTTTTGGATTACAATCAGTTTATTTCCCAGCCCTATGTAAAATAATTTCGGTATGTAATAAACAATGCCATATTTTTTAGGAAGTTTTTGGTATTGTCATTGGAAAGCATGTATATTACATAGTATATACATATATATTTTAAAGGTAGAGATGAGATTTCACCCTGTTGCCCAGGCTTGTCTTGAACTCCTGGCCTTAAGTAATTCTCCTACACTGGCCTCCTAAAGTGTTAGAATTACAGACCTAAGCTACTGCACCCAACTAGCAAATTCGGTGTATTCTGAAGCATTACCTGTGTGCTTTCCTAACATAAGTTTACATAGATTTATGCTCATTTTACTTATGAAATGGAAAAAGACAAAATTGTATGTAGTATGGCTTATAAAACTTTCGGTCTTTCCCAGTATGAATACATATATATATACATTTGAAACCTGAAAGATTAGTAATACTTCTGAAACTTTGGTGAATATGGTGAAGGGTACAAAAGGTCATTTTCAAAGTTTTTTTCCTTTTTTAGTTTTTATTTTAAAATTGTGGTATATAACTCAGGGTGAGGTATACAAGTATTCATTGTGTAAGTACCCTTGTTGATGAGGTGTGCCCCCCCTACCCCAGGCAGATATCTACTACTGTCAATCCCACCTCCCTACCTCCCCCACCGCAGTTTCATTTTTCAAAGTTTTATTTAAGTTATTCTTCTCCAGCACAAGGTAAATATTTTAGTCCGCCTTCTGAAAACTCCTTATGTGTTCTCCATGTTTTAAAGTTCTTTGGAAATGCCTTCATTAATTCTGCAGTGAAAAACATGAGATATAACCTCTCTCTCTCTCCCTTTTCTCTATCTCTCTTTCCATTCCTTTCTCTCTCTAGCTCCCATAGACAATGACTATTCTTTCCTGGGGCAATTTCTATTTGGCAATAAATTTAGAGACATTTCTAAAGTCAGGAAAGAATGAGGGGAGCTGGAGATTACAAAGTTATAAAATGCAAGTTGTCTTGTTAAGACATAAAATGATTGCAGGACATGCCACTCCAGGGGAACAGTGCTTTGCCACTGATTTTTGCTAATGGAAACATCTGATTGACTCCAAGGAGAATGTTGTTTCATGATTACTAGGGCAGTTTCTTTATTCAAAGTCTCAGTCTGATTTTAACACTAAGGATGCAGTTTTAATACCCAATGATGTTGAGTTATCTTCAGTGATGAACAACTCTTAAAAGATTCACGAATATTGGTTAGAAACCCCTACCCTAAAGTTTAGATGATAGGATATGAGTCTTACATTTTTTGTGAGCTTGGATCAGTGATTAACTTTGAGATTTTCAAAATTATGTAGTTAGCTTCTATTAGCTCAACTAGATTTTCTAGTAAACATCTATTCAACAGTTATTTATCAGTTAATTTGTTCATTCATTCAGCAAATATTTGTGTAGTGACTTCCTTTACATTAATGAATGCATGGCAACTATACAAAGTTTTACTACTTACAGTTTTCATTTCACTGATAGATCATAAACTTTTCTTAAGCATTCTGCCATAGAATTCTTCATTTTAACCCTAGCTTAAAGTAGATAATTTAGAGCTCAAGTAAAAGGACATTCTGCCCTTTGTCAAGATTATAGGTTTATAGTTTATTAGAACAATGAGCCTTCTTCTAATAGTTAATAGTTTTTTCTTTTCAATAATATAATTGTATGTTACCAATTTCTGATATTCATTAGCAGTTTAATAAAAAATTGTTTCACACTTTCCATTGAAAGCATTTTATACTATATATTTAGCCTACTGATACTCATTAATTTCCCAATATTTTCTCTTATTTTCAAGTGTAAAGTGCTGTGCAAAGTGCTCAGGAGCATCATGATATATTTGACATGATCCCTCATTTTCTTTCATTCTTTTTGTTTTGTTTTGTTTTGTTTTGTTTTTGTTTGTTTTTTTCTTTTTTTGAGTTGAGTCTCACTCTGTCGCCCAGACTGGAGTGCAGTGGCCACTCCCGGCCACCGCAGCCTCGACTTGCTGGGCTCCGGCAATCCTTCCGCCTCAGCCTTCCAAGTAGCTGGAACTACAGGCGTGCGCTATCACACCAGGCTAAGTTTTTGATTTATTGTAGAGATGAGGTCTTGCTTGCCCAGGCGTGTCTCGAACCCCCAGGCTCAGGCAATCCACTCACCTCAGCCTCCCAAAGGCGCGGGATTACAGGCTGAGCCACCGAGCCCGGCTTCTTTCATTCTTTAAACAAGCATTGAGCTCCTAGTATGTCTTATTCTAGTCCAGAAGAGACAAAAGCTCAATGTGATAATCTCTGTATTTAGAATTTCACAGTTTAAAAAGAGGTGTTAAGATGTGAAAACCAATTACTATGAATATAAGGAAGACTATTGTGCTCATATCAAGGGCGAACTCAAATAGATGTGATCTTTGCAAATAAAACTAAATTGTTAATAAAAGTATTTTATATTTATTTGATGTGTCTCACACATGTCAGTCAAATGTAATCAGCCTACATAATTGTTTATGCAACAGAATATGTAACATAGGTATTCTATGTTTCTAAATATGGAGCTATTCCACAATATTTTAATGACAATGTTCATAAATAACAGACGTTCAGTGTCAATTCATAAACCAGAGAGACAGGCATCTTTGCTGCCCATCTCTCTGATTATATATATATATATATAGTATATATATATATATGTTTAGAGAGAGAGAAAGAGAGAGAGTCATTTCTTATTTATTACAGGATGGAAAATTCAAAATTATACTGAGTTTCTTTTTATTTTATTAGGGCTAGAACAAATTATATTGTGATTGAAAAGAATGGAGCATTTTAACACAGGAGATGTTTTGTTTATTTGTTTGCCTGTGTATGTTGGACATTAAGAAACTTGCAAACATAGCTTCAGTGCATCCCAAATGGATCTGCATCTTTCAGGTTCTCTCACTTATTTATTTTTAACTGTTTTGAATAACCATTGCAAACATTTATTGAGCACACATCCTGTGCAGAGCTCTCTTTTACGCGTTTTCTAATTTAATATTGGTGATCATGAGGTTTCTTTTTGTTTGTTTTTTCAGATGAAAAATCTGTGCTATAGGAAGATTAAGTAGCCTCCGTGAACCAGGGTTTAGCTAGATTTCACAGTCTGAGACATTTCTTCCCTGGTAGATGAGTCACAAGATAATAAATTGTGGAGGGGTTCCAAGTCTAAGATCTTAACCAAAAAAGCTGGTGCACATATGAAAATTGAACCAACTACTTTGTAGCCAAATCAGCATATTCTGCAGTCACTTCTTTTTTGCTTCCTTTGCAGAATTCCACACATGGTTCTGCTTAATGTTAAGCTACTCATGGAAACCTGGTTTAATTGCAACTGAAGTGGCACTTTTTCCCCGTTATAGCTTCTGTAGGAAGAAGTGGCTTTCTGTCAACTGTAATGCACAGCTAATATTAGTGTATTATACTTGAATATTATACTGTTCTTAAGAAATTGACAGCATATATCCCAATCTTTGACTTACACTGGACTCGTATAGGAGGTGGACTCTGATAAACTGATCTAGTAATAGAATGAGGTTCAAAGAAATGTATGTACAAATGAACTATTTCTCCTTAATTGAACTATACCATCTAATATTGTTTATTTTATTATACCATTCTAATTAAAGTCAAAAGTGCTACCCTCATAGATCTATTTGGGTAATTTTTTTGTAATATAATTAACACACCATCACAATTAATATTTCTTAGAAATGTGCTTAGTAGAAAAATGGTTACAATTGTGGAAATATTATTTTTATTTTTCCTTGTTAACATTTAGTGCCAGATAATTTACATCAGTACTCAATATGATTCTGAGCTTAGGAAAAGGCATTTAACCATTATTTGAAAACTTAATTGAAGATATGGGTATTAAAAACACTTTTTGAAGATATAAAATGTATTTAATAAAACACAATAACAGGTATTCACCTGAAACAATTTTTGAGATAACTAAAAATATTAAAAAGTTGAGGATAATAACTTTAAGAATACTACCTACATGTGAATATATTTGGCATTACATATTAAAACTAAGTGGGTCCTAATGACTTTTTTTAATATTTAGCATTCATAAACTCATGTTTTTTTTCTCTAAAAATGTCAATATTTAAATCATCCAAAGCCAAAAGGAAAGCAGTTCCACAAGATGAGAAAAGGCATCTATCTATCTAACTACATATATATGTAATTTCATGTCTTGAAATTCCATTTTGAAAATATATAACCAGGTTTTATTATCTTTGTCATTCTACTACTACATATAGCTAGATGAGACATTAAAGGGGTTCCTACTTTAATAACTATATTCCTCAGTTTTTACCATGGGAAAGTTTATGTTGTTTTAAAAAATAAAATGTACAGAGTAGACAGGAAGCTAAATAAATTGTGAGATACAGAAATAAGTTCTCCCATTCAAAGGTGACACCCTTTGTCTCTAACTTCTTGAATTTGGGGAAGGAAGGGCTTATAAACTTTGAGTAGATACAAAGGTCAAATGCATGGGAGTGTATATTATACCATTGAATCTTATATGCTGGACAGTGCTGCTTTCTTTTGGAAACTTGCCACAAAAACAATATATTATAAATTTCCCTCCTACATAATTGCAGTCTCTGAGATATTTGCCTGAGAAAAAACTTCACTTAAATTATCTAACTTCATCTTTTCTTATATGTTCAGTTTGACTCTGCTTTGACTCTGGCTACCAACGGTTTGCTTCACAGGTGATCACGCACTGATTATCCACACTGGCAATTGTTCTATAAAGTCAGAAGATAAATAAGATTTATATTGACTATGAATTATTGACAATGGTCATTTAACCTGGCAACCTGTTGAGTTGTGGAGTTTTAAATTCCCTCTTTTAATGTGTGAATATCAGAGTATGTACATACAGACACAACATTTGAACTAGCATAATCTATGATAAAGATCTCTTTCTAGTTTTCAATACATATTTTTGAAAGGGGGCATTGATGTAAAAGGAAAAGTTAATCACATTCATTACTTCTCACCACACTGTTCTCATTGGCCTAAGTCTCTTGCTTGCTTGATTTCCTTTTCTACTACTTTTCCACACGTGTCCTCCTCATCCTATCATTGACAATGATTCTTAAAAAACCTGATGTTTACACTTTTCTTATCATGTATAATTTTTAAACATATCTGTGAGCATGTATTTTTAATTTACGTAAGTAATATTGCACCATAGATCTAAACTTTTAAAAAATTTTCTTGCTGAGCACTATGATTTTAAAACCTAGTCATGTTATTTTGTGAACTTCTATTATATTTTTCCCAGCATACATTTTAAGACTAGCCACTCAGGTAGTTGTTACTCCTACTGCATATCAAAATTGTCATGGAAATCTGTGTTTGTTTTGTGTTGTTGTAACACGCATATACTAGATACTCACCCAGAACATTCTCATTTGGAGGTCTGGTGTACCAGCAAGTTTTAAGCCTTGTAATATTGTGATTCAGTAAAGATTGCGAACCAACAATAGATTCCAATTCTACATAATCCCTTAATAGTTCTATCTGTATCCTTTATGTTACAATTCTCCAACAATTCAACTTCACCTGATTTCTTGAAGATAACCAGTGTTTAGCTACTGCTAATTATTTTCTGAATAATAGTTTCACTGAAACTCTCTTCAAGATATGATATTCATTACTGACTCCTCCCACTTAAACCTTTATTTTATTTTTCCTCTTTCCTTCCCCCAGTGCCTGAGACACACACTTGGGTACACGCATTAGGTTTTGTTTTTGAAATTTTATCTCAGGAAGTAGGGTAAAGGAACTGAGAGAATAATCAATGAAAGGAAGCCAGTAAAAGTTGTATTATTGAACAATTTACCATTATTGACAACTGTGACCCAATCCTGTTGTTGGCCCTCTATGGAATCATGTGGGGCTTCCAAAGAAATGTTCTTTCAAATGATCAGCCTGTGAGACATTTAACTTCTATAACCTTTTGGTTGAGGGTTGCCCTCAAAGGTGCTAAGGAAGCTCCTCTTCCCCCACACTGTTAGACTGTGTCTATATTACCAGACGTGCAGTTACTTGGCATTGGAGGAAACATAAAAACTGCCACAGGGTCCCTTTGAGAAGAAATGCTAAAAGTCTGCAAAATGCTGTTCACTGCAGCTATACTGAAACTAGGTGGATCAAAGGTATGTATTGTGGATCTCAAAAAGCATCTGCATCAAATGATTCTCCTCCTAGTATCCTTTTTCTCCTTGTTCTTTCTTTTCTTCCTAATTGAACATAAACATATGTTCCATGTACGGTGTAAAGATCTAACAACAAGCAGGATACAATCGTCATGAATGAGCCCACTCTTTAGTAGGAAAAGCAGATCATTTGATTCCAAAATGGGAGTGAAGAAGGTATGCAAATGGAAAAATTGAGAATGTTGTCTCTAAATCACCTTGAGAAAGTCAGAGAAGGCTATGTTGGAAGGACTAAGTTACCCCTGAGATGCATCTTAAATGATGTTTACAAGAAAATCCATGACAAAAAACATGAACTCACTCTTTTCTTTTCATATGCTTACAAGAGTAAATTATTCTCTTCTTGGCTTTCTCTTTAAACATCTTCTCATTGTCATTGTGTATTTACCTTTTTCATTTGAATAATTATTTGACTAATGTTTGTCTCTTACAAGCAACTAGAATTCAGTAGAACAGAAATGTCAACTTTCACTTATTATCCTTGTATCTCAAGTCCTAACACACTGCCTGGCACATAGATGAATGAAACAAAAACAGAAGATGACATAGAAGAGCCTCAAGGTTAAGATTTCAAAGTCTAACATTTTAGCGTCCCCTTTACTGTAAATGTATTATATGACTGTTGGGAGGTCATTTTTTCCTTTATAGGCCTCAGTATTTACAGTTGGTCATTAAATTTAAATATTTAAAATGGATCTTCTAACTCAGAAAGAAAGTAACAGGATGATGGCCCCAAAAGTCTTACTTCATTAATTTAAGCCCCTGGAAACCCTTCTGTATACCTATTTACATAGTCAGAGGAGAGGTCACACATCCATACTGTATGTTCCTCCTTATATGTAGCAGAAAGCACGTGGCCCTGCTGGGTGTGCATCCACAACTACAAAAAAAAAAAGAGAATTTACCCTGACAAAATCTATCTAGTGAACTAAATATTTTCTTTAAACTTTATGAGTTGTCAGCAGAACAATGTCTTGGGCTGAAAATTATGTCAGCCTTTCCCCCTAGAAATCACTCCATAAAAATTTAACTCTGCACCATTTCAAATTCATCTGAGAAAAAGAGAGATAAAGTATCCTTAAATCAAAGAGATTTATGTATTCCAATAAAGCTGCAAGATTTTGTTTTGATAGCAATAATGCAAAAGCCAACAAATTAAATGCTCTTGAGGAATGATTATGGCTATAGGAATTATTTTGTTTTTTATCGGGATTGAAGCTGTGTAACTTGTCTCTTACAGGTGTACAGATTGCAATTGTATTGATAAGTGGCTTATGAGAAATGGTGTTGAATAGGGAGGAAAGTATAATTTATTTTTAATTTGATTTCATTTGGTAAACCTGACTTTACAACATGAGTTGTAGTTATTTATTATTTACCAGCCATGCTACAAAGTAACCTGCCACCAGGGACATCAATTTTGCCCCCTATGAAGATTGCTGTCATTGGAAGAGCTGGCACACTCTCTGCCCAGGTGTCAGTGATGAGTAAATTTAAAATTGCCTCTGACCTCGGAGGGAGTTACTGCTTCTTCTTACTCTCTTTTTTCCAGAGGGTCCTTCACTGCACTTGGCATTCACTAAAGAGCTACAGAGGCAAAATAGACTTGATCAAGCAATCCGGAGGCCAGTCAAGATAAATTAGATGCTTAATTTATACACCAGGCATTGCAGACAGACTAATTACACAAAGACAGTTTGATAAAGTAATATAAGACTCTGCACATATTAGCAAGAGCCTACTTCCGTGAAATTATTGCTGATGTATGTGTTCTGGGCTTTTGAGACTCCGCGTGAACAATTGTGCAGTGGGCACTATGAAATACATTCTATAAAGGTAATAAAATTGGGTGCTATCTGTCAATCTTTTCTAAGTTTATGCTGTCACTAAGAAAGAATGTCTGGCCTTTGTGAGTATTTAGCACTCACTGAGATGGATATGAAACAGTTAAATGAGGAATTCAAAGATATCATGGACAAGAAAGATGCTGAAAATGAATCTCAAATAATATTCATAGAACCAACCACTAAAATATCGGTGAGAATGGGCCTTTTGGAAAATAATGCTGTATCTAAAAGCTCTGGTCTTAACACTTAGAATTTAGGTTTACGTGTGTGCCTAGAGAAACAGAATGTAAGATACAAGCTGAGATACATGGAGAGAATAAGAGAAGCCTTATGGGGCTGCTAATGTTATATTAACACAAAATCACAAGATGAAAGACAAAATTTACATTACAGAGCTTTGCATTTGTGGACAGTGGCTAATAGGGGTAGTCAATTGCTCATGTTCTTGAAATAGCTTTAAACACTATAATTGAAATGTAAGTTTCATTCAATTGCATAGGGGAGACTAGAAATTGACTGCATTTAGTGTAAATACTGATCCAAAGAGAAGGACATTTTGAAGTCAAGGGTGTGAGAAATGGGGTAGTTTGGAGAAGAGAATAGTTTTAGGTAATTAAAGAAGTTTGAGTATATAAGTAGAGCCAGAACAGAAACAACCCTCATAATTACCCATAGGTAATGTTTTTGTACATTCTGGTGTGAGGCGCTACCATCAGAATCACACACACACACACACACACACACACACACAAACATACACACATGTCTTCAATTATTTCTAGAGAATAATATTTAAAATTAACACACTCACAAACAAAAAAATGGGTGCAAAAGTTCACTTTAGTCGATGTACTAGGACACAGAATTTCTAGGTGAGACAAGCGCTGCCTATAGCAAAGTCAAACCTGAATAAATCTTCTCTGATCTACGTGTTTCACTTCCACTACAATGGCTACTCCCAGGTGAATGATGGTGCAGAGGTCATGGATATTTGGGTCATTGTATACATTCTTTGTTTTTCCTAACTAGTTTTTAGAGACACTTTTGTCCCTACCTGAACCTTGGTTCAGAAATCTTATAGGGTCAGAACCTTGTTTAAATTTACTAACTTTGAGCTGAAGGCTGCCTTGGGGTTTCAGAGAAGTTTTGACATTAGAAGGCCTCAAAGTAGATTCTCTAGAATTTCAGAGGAAAGTTCCAAGTAGTGATCTCTCAGGTGGGGAACACTTAAATTACTGGACATTTAGAATTAGTTCTGATAACTTCCTGATCAACCCATGATTTAGCCCTTCTAGGATGCTGGAATATCTGGTATCTCCTCCTTGCTTTGTAGACTGAGCAAGAAAATAAGAATGCCCGCAGACAAGCACTTTTATGTCTCTAGACTCTATGACACTTGCTTTGCCAACATAGTTTCCTTGGCAAAATGCTTTAGTGACATGTTCAACTTCCTCCTTTGACTTGGCCTCTTTTAGCATGAACTTGCTTTAACAAAAACAACAACATTAACAACACAATCTTATATTTTAATTCTCTTCTGAGTCATAGACCACTGATTACAAGTGTATGCTGGGAGACAATATAGCATCCTCGATACAATAAAAGGTCTGTAGATTCTGAAGACAGACTTGCTTGATTCTATATTTTATCACAATATAATCCTAGATATGCTATTTTAAAAGCTTCAGATAATTTTTATTATTTGTTGATTTATTAATAGAGAAAAAATTATGTTTATATCACTGGTCTACAAGGGGAATTAGATAACATAAAGGGTCTAAAAAGTTAGCAACATGCTTGGTACACTATTTGTATTTAGCAAAATTTCCAACTGATTTAGACTTCTCACTAGACTAGAACATTTTTTCAGGAACTCATATGAATAATTTTTAAAAATGAAATAGACAATTATCTGTAATCTCAACTGTACAGTGTTTTTGGTTACACACCTTTTTACTTCTATTTATCAGATACATAGATGAAGATAGCATCTATAGAACATTTTCCTTTCAATTAATATATTATTTAGGCCAATAATATAATCTTTTTCTGTGTTTAAGACTTTAAGACATTCTATGTAAAACTCAGATAAGTCAACTAAACTTCATGGTCTTTTAAAAAAATCTATATAAGAAGGTAGTAGAGGTATTTGTATACCAAAACTATTATTCTATGACTTTCAGTTACCATACTTAAAAAACCTTAGTTTTTTTATAAAAATTACTGTAATGTTTCATCAATTACTAAAGTTTTTTTGTTTTTGTTTTTTTTTGTTTTTTTTTGAGTTGGAGTCTTACTCTGTCGCCCAGACTGGAGTGCAGCGGCCGCTCCCGGCCACCGCAGCCTCTACCCGCTGGGCTCCGGCGATCCTTCCACTCAGCCTTCCAAGTAGCTGGAACTACAGGCGCATGCTACCACGCCTGGCTAATTTTTTGATTTATTGTAGAGATGAGGTCTCGCTTGCCCAGGAGGGTCTCGAACCCGCGGGCTCAGGCAATCTACTCACCTCAGCCTCCCAAAGGCGTGGGATTACAGGCTGAGCCACTGAGCCCGGCTACTAAAGTATTTTTATTCTTGATTTATTTCTAAGTTGGATTTCTAGCCTAATGACATATAAATGACTAATTTATCTAGCTCAAGAAATCAATCAGTAAATTAAATATTTTTCTGTCTGTATTCCAAACTTAAAATTGCTTGTTGAAAGAGAAAATTGAATGGACTATTTGATTATAATCTTTAGTAAATTCATTTTAATTTATTCAAAACTCATTTGGGTTGTCTATTATGTGCCAGATACTATGCTAACTGCTAAAGAAAAAAATGTGTATATATACACACACACACATACACACACACACACACACACATACTATCCACTTTGCTTATATATATATATATATATGCATGTATATATACTTTATAATTCATAAAGTGCTTTTGATATAGAGTATCACTGTTGGCATTTACAATGAGCCAATAAAAGAGGTAAATTATTTCTTATATTGAAATAAATTAACTAATTTTGGGAGAGTCCAAGCGACTTTCACATCATTCTATAAGTATAGATGTGGAAGGAATCTGTTAAAATTTTATGTTATTTCTAATCAAACTACATTTATTCTAGGGATCTTTGGCATGTTTGTTTTACTGCATTGTCAGTAAGCACCCAGTTCCTTATACATCTTTATCAACCCTTAAGCTTTATGATAAATAAAGTCCCCTCCCATTGTCTGTTTTAGCCTTAGGATATACTATATTTATGAGTGATGAGTTAACACAGTGAAAATCAATGCATTATGCAGAGTTGGAAGTCCCAGAAAAATCAGTTTCTTTCTTTCTTTTTAAGCTTATAATGATTTCAGGTTTTCTGACTAATGAAGCAGAGAATGCAATGTTTTTCTCTGAATGAGCAATTTCAATTCTTGGCCTGAAACTTTATCAGAAATGCAGATTAAGATAGAGTGGTGTATGCATCTGCTCAGTAGATTGTGCTGTGTGACTGTGTGTTCCTTGTTTTGGTAAACCTGAAAATATGAAAGACAGAATGGTTGAGGACACATGATTAGTAAATGATGAGATTGGGACTCAAATTCATGTCTTCTTGGCTTCTCAACCACAATATGTGTCTTCTGATTTTTCATCATCTCATTAAGAGGATGTGGGAACACCTTTTCTGTATCCTCAGTGACTAGAATATTATGGGTGCTCAGTAAATGGGTGTTGAATTACCTGCGTGGATGAATTTTTCATTTAAGCACCAAGTGCTGGTCTTTGCACCATAGATGCTCCATTCCACCTAGCTGGAGGTTTAAACTGGATGAGTCAGTGAAGTTGGCCTTGTCATGATAGTGGAGTAACTTTAAAGCCTGTTTGTTTGTAACAGCCTCACCCAGGGAGTGATTGTTGCATGCTCAAAACCTCTTCAGTGAACTCACAACATCTGATGAGGTCTATTTCATTTGTACAGGTATACCTGCACCCACATGCACACAGATATGATTAAAAGGTGTTGTAATTGTTTTTATGATGCTTATTTGTTTTCCTTTTATTATAAGCAATTTTAAGTTTGGAATACAGACAGAAAAAGATTTAATTTACTGATTGATTTCTTGAGCTAGATAAATTAGTCATTTATATGTCATTAGGCTAGAAATCCAACTTAGAAATAAATCAAGAATAAAATACTTTAGTAATTGATGAAACATTACAGTAAATACATAGTTTAGTTGTGTGTGTGTGTGTGTGTGTGTGTGTGTGTGTGTGTGCATGTGTGTGTGGGGGGGGTATCTATATTATGATGTTTTCCAGTTATTGTCATTTCAATACAAGGCCACAAAGGTGATTTAAAAAAAAATACTTTCCTTTCACCCCCATGAGCACAACTACTAACACGACCAAGGACACCTTCTGTATAATATCTCATGGAATTTCAATGTCAGTGAAAAAAAAATTATATATACTTATACACACACACACACACACACACACACACACAAATATACATGGAGAAAGAGAGAGAGAAAGAGAGAGAGAGAGAAAGAAAAGGGAATTACTCTAAATGTAAGTTAAATATTGAGATAATACATGTCTTGGTATATGTGATAATTGCTAACAAAAATTGATGAATATTCAAAGTTCAAATTGCCTAGAATTTTTTCCCAACTAAGAGAATATTACAATAAGCTTTCTGCATTCAAATAATGTATTTACAATTAAACAGTATCTAATATAAAATTGACCATTAAAACTCAAAAAATTCATAAATATAAGCTGTTATACTCAAATATACACATTTATATATGTTAGTGTATAAATATATGTAATATGTTTATATTAAAATCTTTTAAATACTCTAGCACCCAAAAAAGATTTCTCACCAGAAAGTAAATTCCAAGAGAGCAGTGAAAGTTCTCATTTTTGCTCGTGTTCTATCTGCAATGCCTTAAACTTTACCTGGCATATGGTAAATGGTCAATAAATATTTGTTGAATTAATTGTTAATGAAATGAAGCTTAAGGATTTCTAAAAGAAGGTCATGTGATTTTAGAGAACTTTAGTGATTAAAAAAATATATATTGTCAGCATTGCATGCTGAGTTGCCAATTTTGACACCTGGCAGTTACAAGAAAGAGATGCTGATAAATTACAAAAGATTGGAACACCTAGCACTACACCATTTTTCTGTAAGTGAACATGCTAATAGATGGTGAGTTGCTTATAGATGGGAATGCCTTTAAATCATCTATTTCAACTTCATATTTTAAAGAAGCATATTTTAAAGAAATACTCTCAAATGAGGACAAAATTGTAGATGAAATAGAATATATTTATTTTTAAATAATAGAAAGAATAAAATATCAACATATAATGAACTTAGGGTTTTATGATATGTGTGGATTCATTTCATGATTATGTAACACCTGCTTAAAACAGTTGCAAAACATTTCCTGCATAGTGATGATTTGTAGTGGAAAATTATTTCCATCTAGTCAGATTTGACTTTCCCAAGACATTCTCAAACAGCATATTCCTAGGACAAAAAGAACATATTTGTAGTAATATGGGAAAATTGTTATTTTTTCCCTTTGGAAAAGAGATGGTTTGTTACTCAAATTTGAGAAACATTGTTTATTGTAAAGTGTAAAGTCAATCATATAATGTATGTGTGTAGTGTGTTAATATACACACAATCCAAAATAAAATAACAATGTTATATATTATTTTCTTTACCATCTCTTCTATTTTAAAGATTATATATTTCTCTTTCACCAAAAACAAGCAAAAAGATTAGTAAAGATATATTAAAGCCATATTAAATTGACCAGTTATTTCCCAAATAAAGCAGACCAAGTATAACCTATTTAGTTTTACTGTCTTTTACTTAGGGTCATTTTTAACTGAAAATTTTATATATCATTTCTGCAGCTATCAATCATTTTCCAACTTACTAGCTGAGGCAGATCTCTCGAGGACATTTTAACATTTTTGAGATCTTTGAACATATGCTCTGCAAAATTGTAATGATATTATCCCTTGATTTTTTTACACAAAATATTTTCTATAGTCTAAATAACAGTGTATTGTACAATAAAAATAATTAATTATATTACAATTAGCATTCATAAAAATTACAACTTGAGTAATAAATGAGTCTGATCCTTCACAGGGAAAAATGTAAAAATAAAATTCTATGAATCATTTAATTCATTGGACTTTTACTTGTGAGTTTGGTATTATTATCTTTAATTTGTAATAAGAAAGTGAACACAAAGAAACTAGCAAATTTAATAAAAGTTATGCAGATTGTGTTTAAGTGACACTGCCAGAATTTGAATATGGACCTTATGTTTTTAAATACACCCTTCCAATTACTACTATATACTCCTGCCTCTTAAGTCCTTTGAACAATGAAGTCAAATCTTATATTGCCCCATTCAGCCTACTATTCATTCATATCACATCTCAAACTCCCTTTACTGTCTGTTCCCACCCAAACCAGCTTCCTCGTGCTCAATCTGGAGAAACAAACTCAGCTGATCCTTTTCTTTCTTCAACACAATTTTTAAAAGTTGTATCCCTGCATTTTCTTCTTATTTACTACCATGGCCCCCATACATCAGCTACTGAGAAATCTACAGTTAAGATACAGATATTCTTCAGAGGCATTTTTGTCACCTGCTATTATTTATCCATTTTAAATTCACTCTGAAGATGTTTATAAAGTTCAACCTGAAACTTGTAAGAGCAGTTCCTCAGTTCTGAATGACTAATAGAAACATACACGCGCGCACACACACGCGGGCGCGCGGCTTATATCTTAAATATCTGTTTCTATTTTTGCAAGCTTGTATGTCTACCTTTTGCCATCAAACTCATAGAATTCAAAAGCAACACTGGCTTTCAGCTAATGTTCCTATAGTAATATTAGCAAAGTATCATTGCTGCCAGTTCAGGGCTTATTTAAGTAGATGAGCAGAACCATTTCCTCCTGGGCTTCAGTGCACAGCAGAGAGCAGCTAAGTCTTTGTTGGCACACATCTGAGTGTCTCTCTATGAAGGTCACCTTCGAAAACAAGAAATTGGACACAAAGTAAATATCCCTTTTGCATCTTCAAAGGCTGACCTTTCTAGGTCTGTTTAAAGGAAGGGGGCTTTACTGCTATTGCCAAGGACAAAAATCTGTTGCATACCCAATGATTTTAAAAAATGTAATTCTAAGATACCATTTCATCCTCAGAGCTTTCTAATGTGGGAGCCTGCATTGCCAGTACAAATTCTGTGCCAGAACAAGGGTAATAAATTTGAACTGGAGCTCAGTGGGTGTAGGTATAGGCTTTGTAGACAGGTGGAACTGATTTATATCTAAGTTCTTCCTTTTAGTAGTGGTCTTAGATTGGGGTCTAATAAATTCCAAGACAAGCATTTGAGAAAAAGAAATCCTAAGACGTATCAGCAGGAAAGTGATCCAGAGAGAATGAGAAGATTAGAAGTTAAAAAAATATGTTTCAATAAGTAGTTTACAGTTATGGGCAACTGAGGCTCAGTCTCACTGGGAAACTCTAATAGGCAGTGTACAACATATCTCAGAGTTGTCCCACCAGAACAACAAAGAAGCTAGATATTTTTCTTCCAACTCCTTCAGTCATCATCTGAGGTTACCCATGAGTCCATTAATTTCCTGGCACTCTAGGGGAAATGCAGTAAAACCCTATTAACATATACGGGAACCATAAGTGTGACAGGAAATATTTCTGGAGTCCCTGATATATCAGATAGGTGACTCAATTGCTCTTGCCTGTATTTGTACAATGGATAAAATAATGAATATTTCACAATACGCTTTTGGAGATTAGCAGGAATAGCATAAGTAAAATATCTAACTACCTAATCTCAATGAGTACACAAGAAAAAGCATAGCTGTATTTTACTTTTAAAAGATGATTAACAAAAGATACATCTAAATATGCTTAGGACACTCTAAGTTGTAAGGCAGTCAATTCTCTGGACGACATGATGAAAGTTCTTGTAAAATAATATTTGAAGTGCTTTTATCTAGGGAAGGAAGTGCTTTATTTGAAGGTGAGGATAGGGGTAAGAATGAATTATGAGTCCACTTACTATGTAGCAAATGTGTATTAACTCCTGGGAAAGGAAAGGTCATATAAAAGAAAGGAGGAAGTGAATTAATTACAAAACGTCTTGTTAAAAAATTGTAAGAACCTGAGAGAAGGCTAAAGGAATTACTATGGTGCCACACGCTGACTGTGGCCACGTCTACACTAAGCAAGTATTTAACCAAGGAAAGAATATTTAACCAAGAAATAAAAGATGTAAAGAAAAGGAGATAGTCTGAAACAATGAAATCTTCAATTGATCTCTCACTGTGTGGATGAGCAAGATCTATCTATCTATCTATCTATCTATCTATCTATCTATCTATCTATCTATATGCATTGCTATATTTATCTGTTTACTTAGAAGAGCTATTTTTCCTTTTTGTTGAGGGCTTTCTGGGAGTATCTGTGTATACAATGTCTATGCTTGAGATTAAGTGTGAAAATAGGATCTTTCCTTGGATTCTATAAGATATAATTACATTTCCATGTATATAAGAGAAAAAAACTCAGCAAAATACACAACACAAATTAAACCACAATATATGATAAAAGCAAATTTAAGAACAATTGAGAGTGTTTTATTTTATATACTTAAGTGATTTAATTGCTCTTCTAGGATCATTTCATAATAAAAGTTTAGTTTTAGGCTCATTGGCGATTTGAAAGTGAGTAGCATACGGTTCTATGTGAAATGCACAAAAGTAACCAGAAAACTAGATTCAACTATCGCTGTGTTTTTTCAGTTGACGGGAGACAATAACATAATCTCTGCAAGGCTCAGTTTCCAGTGCTACATGATGAAAATAAAAATTCTTACTTTAGATGAAATATATGCCTTTGCCATCCCAGTTGAGCATAACCCAGTTCTTCCTGGTGCTCAGTGTCATAACTCAAAGATAATTCATTTGATCCACACCCTAGGGGATTTTTTTTATTGTTCAATGCATGACACAAGGGACAGTTTCCACATATGAGCCAAGATGAACGAATTACTATGTGGCATAACTTTATAGAGTGCATGTGGGAAGTGCTGGAGTTACCGTTTATACCCATGTACTTATTTATTCACAATATTTACCGATGATTATCATGCATGAGACTGTTTAAGAACCTCAGGAAAGGTGCACAGAAGTCATAGTCCACAAGGCGATTGTTTCAATAGAGAATTCTTGTATATAAGTGACTATTTAACTAATGATAATAGAAAGTGTTACTGGGGATGTTTGGGAACAAAAATAGGAATTAATGATTATGAGTAATATCCACAGATGGCACTAAGTAGGTAGTAGGATATATGGGGGTAGGAACAAGAATCTGGAGCCTGTGTGTTTGGATTTAAGCCCGAGTTCTGCTACTTTGCTGTCAGTATGAAATTGGGCAGGACATTTAACTTCTATATGTTTCAAGTTTTCTCATCTTTAAGATGGGATTGTTGTGGGAGGTACATTTGTGTGTGTATACAGAAGTTGAATAATTAGGAGAGTGTCTGGTATGTGGCAAAGACTAATTAATTGCTGACTTTTATTATTATGTCCTGGATTTTAGATGAAAGACTTTATGAATGCTATTAATCTAATCAATACTATGAACTAAAGCTAGTGCCATATTCATTTTAAAGATGGAAAAATTGGGTTTCAGGACATTATTTTAACTTGCTCAGTTTCACAGATAACGTATGATGGAGACAGGTTTTCATTTATATGACTAAAATATAAGATCTTAACTGAAACACCACTTTGCTCTTAGAAAAATCAGACAAAACAAGGAAAAAAGTCAGGATGAAGTCTTTTTTAGAAGTGCAGACCTAGACAGCCAAAGGATGCTGCCAATAAACTAAGGAGGGTTTAGAATCTTATAACTGTGTCTGAAAAACAGTAGGTGGGCTTGATAATTTACACACAGGGTTCTTCTGTGTTTGATATAGATAATAATCATGGTTGATGCTAACCTTTACCTAATATTCAAGAGAGTTATAAAAATATCTTTTTTATAACAGAGAGTATAACATACCCCTATAAGACTGAATTACACACTTAAAAGGATATAATGGAAATATATATTTTTTATTCCCAAGGTGTAAATTACTCTATGTTCCGAAGACCAAGGGAAGACTCAAAAGGGAAAAACTGGTAAGTCTATGTTGGCAATCTAAAAAGTCTGCTATGAAAGTTTAGAAAACCAAATGGTAATTAAAACTGGGTACATCTGGAATGATGGTAGTGGAAGACCAGTTTTACCTTGAGGCTGAGAAAAGATATACAAGCTATCATTCTCCCATAATGAGTGCTTTATTGATAGTAGAATTTAACCCCCTTTGCTCAATTAACTTTTATTTTACTTCCTTCAAAACCCTCCAGTCTCTAGGTCAACATCTACTCAGTTATCTGTACCAGAAACAAGGCATTAAACATATCTAGCAGTAAACAGCAAATATACTCGAACTGGTTCATCTTATAGGAAATACCTATTCAGTAGATAAAGATGGGTTAATGGGACTTCTTGAATCTTGAGCAAGGGTTCAGCTGTGGTAATTAACATGTTTGGAAACTAGAATTAATAATAATCAAGGTAGGTTCACCTTCAATTACCATTACAAATGTTTGTAGTTATTTTTGCAAAAACAATTGACTTCTAATTAGTGTGTTAAAAGCTGCTTATGTTTGGATATTAATCAGATTTCTTTAAAAAATCTTATTTATTTAGGATGTCAGGAGTAGGCATAACTAGAATTAAGTTATACACTGTATGGTTAACTTCTCAAATAACGTTGAGAAATATGACCATAGACTCACTTGTTCATTCATTTATTCATTCAGTAACATTATATGTCATAAAACATAAATCCTTAAAATATACTATGACAAATAATATTTACTCCCTCTATATTATTTCAGAATGCTAAAATTCAAAGGTATCAGAGAATATGTCCTATTAAACAAATCGTGCTTATAAAGCTGCTTCCACCTTTTAATAGCCCCTGTAATGCCTTGATCATGTTTTATTACTTCTTATTACATGTATGATAATATTTATATGTAAGTTGACCATCCCCAGTGGACTGCAACTTTCCAAAAAATTATATTGAAGTTTTTATTTTATTTAGTCTCCTCATTTCATGACATGATTATCTGGAAAGTAATAAACATCCACAAAATCTATTAAAAAGAATAAAATATCTACTGGTATAATCTGTTATTAAACTGTGCACTTTAAGTCTCTTTTTTAAAAAATGAGTTAAATCAGATCGGGGATTAGATAGATCCAGAATAAGAACCATGATTCAGTCTTGCCTTTCCTATTGTGGGTTAATCGCATAACCTCTGAATCTCATCTCTGAGACAGGAATTATATTCCCTACCTCAAAGAACGGTAGCAAGCATTTTATGAGATAAGTACAAAAAAAAACACTTCACCTAATTTGTGGTTTGAAGTGGGCACTTAGAATATATGGTTTTTCTTGATGTTTTTTCAATGTAGAAATATGAACCTTGAAAATGAGATTGAATTTGCAGAAATTTTATACCAGTCTCAAGAACTCTTTCTATGGTATAGCACTTGTTCAGCATCTGACAGAAGGAAACATAAAAGTAGAGGCATTCTTATCCCCATTTGGAATTTTCCAGTGGCTTGGCTCTGCGGAGCAATCTCACTGACTCACTGAATGTTGTGTGGCCCTGTTTGCATGTGGCTTGGAGAAGTTCTTTGGATTTTAGTGGCTCCGATCTTCTCCCTGTGTCCCAGGGGTTTAGTGTGCTTACCTTGACTCAAACTTCAGTGTTTGGAAGGAGGTAAAATAGTTGAAAGGCAGGGCTTTGTTTTGTTTTGTTGTTGTTTTTTTTTTAATCAAATAGAAGAAAATGGGGCACATCCTACTCTTGAAAAGAAGCCAGAAAATAAACTATCTGCAAATGTCAGCATTATCTTGCTGTCCTGAATGGGGGATGCTCAGTAGACTGACAGAGATATCTATGAGTCTACATTCATATGAGCCTTTACTTTAATACAGCATGGAATAGGTACTGCCCTTGATAGAATGTTGAGAGAAACGTCAGTCTACCTGTTTAGGTTATCTCCGTTGATTGTACCTTAGTTTCTCACTTAACAGTGCCTCTGTTTTCAGTTTGTTTGTTTGTGTGTTCAGCAGAAGCTTCTCAAATGTCTCCCAATGATGCCTACTTTCTGATATTTATATCCTCTGTAACCCTCTCCCTTCAAGTCTAGGCAAAATCTAATGATTTTTCTTCTATGGAACAGAATTTAATCAAAGGAATGGGATATAACTTCTGAGATGAGCTTATAAAGAGTCTGACTTCTGTGTTGTTCAGCTTTTTTTGATTTCTCACTTGTCCATTCTGAAGGAAGCTGGCTGCCATATTGTGAGCTCTTCTATAGGAACGCCCACATAGTAAAGAAAATAGGGATGCATCTAGTCAACCACAGATTGCTCTGCTCAACAACCCAAAAGGAACTAAATCTGACCAACAGAAAATATTTTGGACTACCTTAACATGAAAGTACAACATATCAATCTTTTTGGTATGCAACAATATCATGCTTAAAGAAACATTTAATTGAATTCACATTTTAGGAAAAAGATAATCTAGACTTACAACTTTAAAAAAATATAGAAAAATTAATTCAAAGCGAGTAGGAAAAAAGTAATAAAAATAAAAACAGAATTTAATTTTAAAAAACAGAAAAGAATATAGCATAAAATTAGTAGAACCAAAAACTGGTTCTTTAAAAAAATAAATGAACTGATAAACATCCAGCAAGACTGATAAATAAAGGAAGAAGAAATAACTAATATTAGTGATAAAAAATATTAGCATTACAAACCCCATAGATACTACAGCATTTCAAGAAAAATACTACAGCCAACTCTGACACATAAATTGAAAAATTTGTCATAAATGGAGAAGTTCCTGAAAAATCATAGCTAGAAAAATTCACCAAAAATGAAAGAAAATTTTATAGTCCTGAAATTATTAAGTACATTAAATTAGTATTTAAAGGTAAGTTTTACTTTCAAAGCCTTTGCAGTGGTGATCGGAACTGTTTCCTGTGTATACAACCCAGTGGACAGTCTGAGAAATCTAAGGTGATCTATCCTGTAGGCCAGTTCTGCTGCTTAGGATCAGAATCATGCAAGAACAGCTCACAGGTGATCCCAGAAATTAATTATATAATATATGATGTCCCCTTTCTTGAACTTCTCCCTCTTCATAGTTTTTCCATACTTTATAGCTTCCTGAGCATCCCCTTTGCATTCTTTATTTTCTGATTAAATTCAATTAATTTATGATATAAAAAATGTATAGTTACAGGGTACATGTGAGAATTTGTTGCATAAGCAAATTGTGTGCAGGTGAGGTTTGGCCTTCTAGTGACCCCTCTCTTCTCCTAGTAGTGGATATGATACCCAACAGGCAGTTCTGTGCCTCTTATCCCATCTTCCTTCCTTTCGCTGCTAGCAGTGCCCAGTGTCAGTTGTTCTTGCCTTTGTGCTTTTTGCTCAATGATTAGGGCCTGCTTATGAGTGAGAACACGCAGTATTCAGTTTTTTGTTTCTGTGATAGTTCACTTAGAATGATGGTCTCCAGTTGTCTCCATGTTGTTGTAAAGGCCATGATTCTGTTCTTCTTTATGGCTGTGCAATATTCCATCATGTATATGAATCACATATTTTTTTATCCAGTCCAAATTCAATGGGAATCTTGGTTGGTTCCATGTTTTTTGCTATTGTGAATAGTGCTGCAATAAACATATGTATGTAAGTGTCTTGTTGGTACAATGATTTATGTTCCTTCTGGTATATTCCCTGAAGTAGGATTGCTGGATTGTATGGTAGCTCAGTTTTTATTTCTTTGTGAAAACACTACACTGGGGGGAAGGTTTTCAAGATGGTAATGGAGGTGGTTGTAATGAATGAGTCTCCATATAAATCAATGGGTGCAGAGGTGAGTATTCATCCTAGGAGGTCAGTAAACGGGTGTGTGAATATCTGATTAAGTGGAGACGTGGGAAGGAGAGGCCTGAGCTCTCCTGCTTAGGCAGCTGCCCTGCACAGCTGCTCAGACCCCAGTGTGCTCTACAGAATGGGCAACATTCTGGCCAACACACACAGAAAGAGCTGAACATAAGCAGATCAGCTGGTGGCAGTTTGCAGTTTCCCCCCAACCACACAGGGTGAAGAGGTGGTCAGATTTGAAGCATTTTCAGTTTGCACTTCAACCTAAGAACCCAGCCCCAGCTCACAGAAGATGAGTGGTGATGAGTTTTATTTATTTATTTTTTTTCTTTTTTTTTTGAGTTGGCGTCTCACTCCGTCGCTCAGACTGGAGTGCAGTGGCCGCTCCCGGCCACCGCAGCCTCGACCTGCTGGGCTCCGGCGATCCTTCCGCCTCAGCCTTCCAAGGAGCTGGAACTACAGGTGCGCGCAGCCACGCCCGGCTAATTTTTTTTTTTGATTTATGTTAGAGATGAGGTTTCGCCTGCCCAGGCGGGTCTCGAACCCGTGGGCTCAGGCAATCCACTCACCTCAGCCTCCCAAGGCGCGGGATGACAGGCTGAGCCACCAAGCCCGGCTTGGTGATGAGTTTTAAAGGAACCTTCCACCCTTTCTCCAGTGATTGGCAAGACATGTGACTAAGGCAAGCACTGTTCTGAGCAGCACATATGGAGAGGGCTAAACATAGGTGCATCAACTGAGGGCACCTTCCAGCCTCCCCTCTACTGCAAAGGGTGAGGATGGGGATGAATCTAGAAGTCAGAAACTCCTCCCTTCTAAACCCTGCCCCTGTGCCTCGAGCTAAGAGAAGCAGTTCTTGGGTCATATCTACAAGAAACCTGAAGTCTTGAAGCTGTCAAAAGAGGGTGTGTAAGGATTACAAAAGGTTATTTTGTGTGTGTATCTCTGAGTGATTCTACCTACTTTTCAAAAATATAGCTTGTTGAGAGTGGGCATTTTATTATGTTTTACCCCTTCTCCTTCTTATTCCTTACTAATAGGAGTTTATATGAGTGTGAACATTTTCTTATATTCTTGACTTAAGTCCTTTCCTTCCCTCATGTTATTTTGTACCCAGGGGAAATACATACATTCCTATTGTAGGAACATACCATAAGGTGGTGGGAAGTAGACCCCTGGGAGCCCACACACCAATCAGCAAACATTGTGATCTACAGATGCTTTTGAATCTTAACAGCTCCTAAAGCACCTCATTCAAATGTCAAATATGTAAGGGAATAACGAGCTCCCCACCTCTAACCCAGCTCCAAAAACAAATTAGTCCAGAGGCTTCACACAAGGGAGAATAGTGGGTTGAGCAAAAACAAGAGAAAACTACTCCCTTTCTCACTGAGCAGTAGAAATAAAGAAAAAAAGAAAAACTCACCATGAATGAAGAAAAATTAAACACAGCCACCACACAAAGTCCAAAGAGGATAGTCCACAAGTAGACAGACTTCAGAACTCAAACAATGAAAAGCACCCAAATTGACTGGTCCAGGTCAAGGAATGTTTGGAAAAGATGTGCAAGATTCAAGAAAAGCAACACAAAAACATGAAAAAACTAATGATTGAGGTGCAAATTATAAAGAATACAGTAAATGAAATAAATAATAAGCTGAAAAGCATGGAAAACAGAATTAAACAAGCAGAAGAAGGAATCTCAGAACTTGAAGACCAAAATCTGGAACTAACCAAATCTGTTAAAAACATAGAAATGAAGCTTATAAAGATGGAAAAAAAGCCTTCAGGAAATGTGTGACTATATTAAGAGCTCGAACCTAAGACTAATAGGTATACCTGAAGCAAATAAGGAGAATGAGAGCAGTGTGGAACAAACATCCCAAGAAGTCATCCAAGAAACCTTCCCACGTCTCATCAGAGATGTGACAATCCTGTCACAAGAGATAAAGAGAAACTCTTCAAGGCATCAAATGAGAAGACCAACTCCTAGACACATAGTAATTCGCTTACACAAAATATGTATAAAAGAAAAAATCCAAAAGGCAGCAAGACATAAAGATCAGACTATATATTGGAGAAGATTAATTAGAATAGCAGCAGACTTATCTACAGAAATACTACAGGCAAGAAGAGACTGGAGTCCAATCTTCAAAATACTCTCAAAGATAAATAATTCCAATCAAGAATTTTCTATCCAGCTAAGCTAAGTTTCATCAGTGATGTAAAATTAAAATCCTTCATAGATATTCAATCTCTAAGAGTATATGCTGCCTCCAGAGCAGCTCTATAAGAGATGCTAAAGAAGGTAGTAAGTACAGATGAAATAAATAAAAGAACCACGTTCCTTCCAAAAATACAAGAGAACAAAAAACCAATAAAGCATGCATTATGACTGCAAGATTGAAAAAACATACATAAATCAAGCCAAAAAATTAAAAGAAAGCCAATAAACAAAGATGCAAACAACCAATAAAAAAAGTCTATAAGAGGCTCATGACAGAGATAAACTCTCACATCTCAATAATTAGCCTGAACATGAATGGACTAAGTGCACCACTGAAAAGGCACAGAATGGGAAACTGGATTAAAAAAACAAACAAACAAACAAAAAAAAAAACGATGTGCCAATATACTGTCATCAGGAGACACATTTCACAAAATGGGACACTCACAGACTCAAAAGTTAGAGGATGGAAAACAAATTTTCAGGTGAACAGAGCACAAAAGAGGGCAGAAGTTGCAATCTTAATATCAGGCAAAATAAACTTTAAGCTATCAAAAATTTAAAAAGATACAAATGGACACTACATAATGATAAAAGGTTTAATTCATTAACAAGACATATCATCCTAAACATATATGCACCAAACACAGGAGCACCAGCTTTTATAAAGCAGCTACTAAATAAACTAAAAATGATATTGACTCCAACACTATCATAGCTGGGGACTTAAATATCCCACTATCAATCCTAGATAGATCACTGAGGCAAAAAATCAACAAGGAGATCCAGAACCTCAACTTGATGCTTGACCAAATGGACCTAATAAATACCTACAGAACACTCCACCTAACAATCATGGGTTATACATTCTACTCATCACCACATGGAACATACTCCAAGATCAACAACATTCTCAGCCATAAATAAAGTATAAGCAAGTTTCATAAGATTGAAATATTGTCATGCACCTTTCCAGACCACAGTGGAATAAAAATAAATATCAACACCTACAAGATTACCCCAAAACCCACAGACATGAACACTAAACAGCATGATGCTGAACAACTCCTGGATCAACACTGAAATTAAAGAAGAAATTAAAGCATTTGTGAAAACAAATGAAAATGAATAAACATCTTACAAAAACCTCTGGGATGCCATGAAATCAGTACTAAGACGGGAATTCATATGTCTACAAACACATATGAAGAAAATGATAAGATCACAAGTTAACAGCCTAACGTGTCACCTAAGGGAGCTGGAAAAACAAGACCACCAAAACCCTAAGTTCAGCAGAAGAATCCAGATCATCAAAATAAAAGCTCAAATATGGGACATAGAAGAAAAAAATATCATAGAAAAAACAACAAAACAAAAAGCTGGTTATTTGGAAGGATAAACAAGGTTAATGGACTCCTAGTCAGATTGACCAAGAAAATAGAGGAAAAAAAAACCCAAATAAACACAATCAGAAATACAAAAGATCAAATCACAACTGATCCTGAAGAAATGCAAAAGATTATCAGAGATTACTTTGTACACTTATATGGTAACAATCTTGAAAATCCAAGTGAAATGGAGGACTTTCTGACATCACACAACTTCACAAGGTTGAAACAAGAAGAATCTGAGACATTAAATAGACAAATAACAACCTAGAAAATTGACTTTGTCATAAGAAAACTCCCTACAAAAAAAAAAAAAAAAATTCCTGGACCAGATGATTTTCCAGCAGAGTTCTACATAGCGTACAAGGGGGAGCTGATACCAACACTATTGAAAGTACTCCAAGCAATCGATAAAGGTGGAACTCTCCCCAAATCATTTTATGAAGTAATGATCACATTGATGTCCAGGTAATGATCTAACAAAGAAAGAAAACTACAGACCAATATCCTTGATTATCATAGATGGAAAAATTCTCAACAAGATTCTAGCAAACCAACTCCAACAACATGTCTCAAAAATCATCCACCATGACCAAGTTGGCCCCCAGGAGGCAGGGCTGGTTCAACATATACCATACTGTAAACATAAATAAATACATAAACAGATATAAAAACAAGAATCATATGATTATACCTTTAGATACAGAAAAAGCATTCAATAATATTCCACATCCCTTCCTGATAAAAACCCAAAACATCTAGGCATAGATGGAACATACCTCAAAATAGTAAGAGCCATCTATGATAAACCTGCAGCCAACATACTACCAAACAGACAGAAATTGGAAGAATTTCCCCTGAAAACTGAAACAAGACAAGGCTGTCCACTCTCACCCCTCCTGTTCAACATAGTGTTGGAAGTCATTGCAAGAGCAATTAGACAAGAGAAGGAAATTAAGAGTATCTAAATCAGAAAAGAGTAAGTTAACTTATCCCTCTTCACAGATGACATGAACCTATAACTTGAAAATCCAAGAGAATCTATCAAAAACCTCCTTGCACTGACAAAGAATTTTGACACCGTCTCAAGGTATAAAATAAATGTGCAAGACAGTCACATTCTTATACACCAACAATAAACAGGCAGAAACTCAAATAAAAAGCACAATTCCATCCATAATAGGCAGAAAAAAAAAAGAAAAAGAAATACCTTGGCATCATTACAAAACAGTGTGCTTAAAGAAATCCAAGAAGACACAAACAAATGAAAAAATATTCTATGATCATGGATTGGAAGAATTAACATTATTAAGATGTCCATCCTGCCAAAGGCAATCTACAGAGTTAATGCAATACCCATTAAATTACCATCATTCTTCTCAGTCCTGGTACTGACAATACAGAAATTCATATGAAAACATAAAATACCATGAATAGTCAAAACAATCTTTAGCAAAAGAAACAAAGATGGAGGTATCACACTTCTAGACTTCAAACTCTACTTATAAAGCTAATAGTCAAAACAGCCTGATATTTGTACAAGAACAGGCATATAGATGAATGGAACAGCAAAGAGACTCTAGAAGCAAAACCTCAATTTCTCAATCAATTCATCTTTGACAAAGCCTTCACCAACAATCAATGGGGAGAGGAGAGGCTATTCAGTAAATGGTGCTGAGAAAACTGACTGACCACATGCAGAAGACTGAAACAGGACACCTACTTATCACCATACACAAAAATAAACTCTAAATTGGTCAAAAGTCTAAATTTTAAAACCTCAAACTATAAGAATCCTAAAATAAAATGCAGGAAACACTCTTATGGAAATTTGAATAGGTAATTAAATCAACTCTCCAAAAGTGAATCAACTCTCCAAAAGTGAATACCATAAAAGATAAGATAGACAAGTGGGACCTCATCAAACTGAAAGTTTCTGCAAAGCAAAAGAAACCATTAAGAGAGTGGAGAGACAGTCCTCAGAATGGGGAAAAAAAAATATTTGCAAACTCTAAATCGTACAAAGTCCTGACATCCAGGATCTACAAGGAACTCAAATGTGACAGAAAGGAAAAAAACAAAAAGCCCTATTAAAAAATGGGCAAAAGATATGAATAGACACTTCTCTGAAGAAGACATACAAGCAGCCAATAGATACATAAAAAAATATTCAGCCTCACTAATCCTCAAAGAAATACAAATTAAAACCACACTGAGATACCCCCTAACTCCAGTTAGGATGGCCATCATTAATGACTCAAAAAACAACAGATTCTGGAGAGGATGTGGGGAAAAGGGAACACTTCTACACTGTAGGTGGGAATGTAAACTAGTACAACCTCTGTGGAAAACAGTGTGATGATATCCAAAAGATCGGAAAATCAACCACCCATACAACCCAGCAATCCCCCTTCTGGGAATATACCCGGAGGAACTCAAATCCCTATGAAAGATACCTGCACATGCATGTTTTTTGCACCATTATTCACCAACCATGCTGCCCATCAAAAGTGGACTGTATAAATAAAATGTGATACATTTACACAATGGAATATTATGCAACCATAAAGAAAAACAAAATTATGAAAATCGCAAGAATCTGAATGGAATTAGAGTCTATAATACTCAGTGATTTATCACATACAAAAAAAGATCTGAGTACCACATATGCTCACTCATAAGTGGACCCTGAACATTTATCATAATATTATATGAAAGGGATTAACAGTCATGGGACAGTGCTAGGGGAGGGAAGGAGGTACATACCATCAGTGAGGGTACCCACGCTTTACCTGTACGATGACCATATATATTCCTGGCCCTAAATTGTACCCCACATTTTAAAAATAAAAATAAAATAAAAATGAAATTAAAAAAACCCCAAAACACTGATTGCCACAAAGGATGGACTACCTACATTCCCAATAATGGCGTAGAAGCATTACCTTTTCTTTGCAGCCTCACCAACACCTGTTGTTTTTGGACATTTTCATGATAGCCATCTTGACTTGTGTGAGGTGGTACTACCTTCTAGTTTTGATTTGCATTTCTCTGATGATTAGTGAGACAGTGCATTTTTTCATGTTTGTTGTTTGCTTGAATATCTTCCTTTAAGTGTCTGTTCATGTCCACCTCCCACTTTTTATTGGAATTTTTTTTCCTGTTGATTTGTTTGAGTTCCTTGTTGATTCTGAATGCTAGGCCTTTGTAAAATACATAGCTTGCAAATATTTTTTTCATTCTGTAGGTTGTCTCTTTACTCTCTTGATGGTTTTTTTTACTTTGCAGAAGTTTTACAGCTTGATAAAGTCAATCTTACCTTTTGCTGCATTTGCTTTTGCAAGCATGGCCATGAATCAATTGCCTACTCTGATGTCCAATAGGGTATTCCCTAAATTTTCTTCTAAGATTCTTATAATTTGGTGTTTAACAATTAAATCTTTGATCTAGTTTGAGTTAATCTTTGTGTATAAGGATAGGTAGGAGTTCAGTTTTTCCCTTATGCATAAGATTAGTCAGTTTTCCAAGTAGCATTTGCTAAATATGATATCTTTTCCCCAGTGCTTGTTTTTGTCATTTTGTTGAATACAAGTTAGTTAAAGGTTGGTGGTTTCATTTTTGGATGTTGTGTCCTATTCCAATGGTCTATGTGTTTATTTTTGTACCAGTACCATGCTGTCTTGGTTACTGCAGCCTTGTAGTAAAACTTGAAGTCTGGAAGTATGATGCCTCTAGTCTTGTTCTTTTTGCTGAGGTATGTTGTAGGT
Organism: Tarsius wallacei; assembly: GCA_963574415.1. Classification (NCBI taxonomy): domain Eukaryota; kingdom Metazoa; phylum Chordata; class Mammalia; order Primates; family Tarsiidae; genus Tarsius; species Tarsius wallacei. The sequence goes on from CAUYQG010007322.1 coordinate 52,049, forward strand.
ATTCAGGCTCTTTTTACTTTCATATGTATTTCTGTATTGTCTTTTCCAGGTCTGTGAAAAATTATGCTGGTATTTTGATAGGGATTATAATGAAAATATAGGTTTCCTAGGGTAAGATGGACATTTTGATGATACTGATTTTTCCAATTCATGAGCATGGGTTATTTTTCTATTTGTTTTTGTTATCCTTGATTTCTTTGAGCAGTATTTTGTAGTTCTCATTGTAAAGGGTTTTTGTTGTTGTTGTTGTTTGTTTTGTTTTGTTTTTTTGTCAAGGTCCTTTACATTCTTTACCCCAAAGTTGAAGCTTTATTTACACTGTTCTGTCATGCTCTTCTTATGAATACACCTGTATCTGGGGCCAAGTGGCAGAAGGAAAGAGAAAAAAATCAGGAATTTTTTTCTACCGTTTGAGACCAGTGTTTTTTCTTTGAGAGTTTGGTGCCTATGGGCTATCCTATCCTGAGGAAAAAGAAAAGAAAAATATTAGAAAACAGATGATTTCTTCCACTCCCTATGAACATGAAGAGACCTCTAATGCATCTAAGGCAAGAACAATAAGGCTTCCCATTCAGCCCTCTCTTCCTGGACTAAGCCCCACTTTTTGTTTTTGGGTTGCTTCTGTCTAGGCTGGGAGACACCAGAGGGCAGAATAAACAGATAATCACGATGGTACTTAAATTCTTGTATACTTCCTCAATTTTTCTGCAACTCTTTCTTGAGAGTCCTAACATACCTGCTATATTTATTTTGTCAGATATGACAAATGCACCCAGGGAGGAAAACAAAAAATTATCAAAATTTAAGTTTTTTCTAACATTTTTGAATATTGTGTTAAAATAAATATTTTTATTATATTAGCATTCAAAAAATACTTTTAGATATTTCTGTGTATACATCTTATAAAAGAATATATGTTCCACTTCTAAGGAAAATATACTATACAAAAATGGAATATGTACTAGTACAGCACAATAAGAGTAATGTAAATATTCTCACAATGTAAAAGAACATTCTATTGTCTGATAAATACCATTGCATGTTTTGCTTGCCTATTTCATTAGATAATCTCACTGGAGCTTGTAAAACTAAAAATGTAAAAGAAAAAAAAACGATGTGCCACAAAACTTTTGATGAACGTTTGTTATTTTGAGACTGATAATCTAGAATTTTTGATTCATAGGAGATTCTAGTTCACCCACTGAACTGTAGTTGCCTGTCTGTAATTCAACAACAATATTCATCAGATGATTGGGTATAAAAAATAAAAGTCATCAAAATCAATATGAGTCTATTTTTAAGGAAAACTGTACTTTACAAATAACAGTCCCTTCATCTTACAAGTTCTGAAGATAGAAGTTCCTTTATCCTGGAGTTTGTCAAAATGTATCTCCTATATATATTTTTATCTCTTTTTTGTTTGTTTGTTTTCAATTCCTCACACTTAAAATTCAATTTGTTATGGGTTTATTCAGATTGGTACAATTATTTAATGATCTTGAACCAAAAAATCATGGTGTAAAAGCTCAATATATCAAGAAATAAGATATGTTTCTTATATTTTTCTTCCAAAAAGAAGATTAAAATTGAAGAATAGTTCAGGGTAAAGTGGGGTGCAGAGAATAAGGTGATCGAATGCATCTGGCAAAGTCAGAAAATTTGCTTTTGCTAAACTTAGTACGGTTTAGATACACTGTCATCTGCAATCGTTGGGTTTTGATTTATATAGATGTCTTCATAGAGGAAGTAATCTGACCTGGATCTTGAAGGAATTGTAGGAGATATCTGGATATGGACTATTGTCTGCAGTGAAAACAATACATGTAAAGACAGTGAAGCATTTCTTAGAAAGTACACAAACACACACACACACACACACACACACACACACAATAGGAAGAGACTTAATCTAATCACAGTATACTTGTTTTAGAATTGCAGCATAAAAGGCAAGATTCATTATATCATTTTATGCGTATGCTGAGGAAAAAGATATGTTTGCATTTTTACTTTAAAAAGTGAAAAAAATTGAATAGGGGCATACAAGAAATAGTTTGATCAGTTTGTAGTGTAATGACAGGTGTCCAGAAAGAGGAAATTATCCCAAATGACTAAGGTTATCAGTCAGACTTTTTAAAAATTGCGTTATTTAAATTATATTTTCAAATTGTAATTTAATGTATTTTATATTTTATTTCTACTTTAAAATAATGCATGCCACTTTTTCAATATTTTAGGTAGTTAGGTTGTATAAATTACAGGATTGTTTTTACATTTATGTTCACTTTGAGTATTTTTAGTTTTTTTTTAATATATATATAAAATTAGAAAACCTATGCTGGAGCAAGTGCCTTTAAACCCCTGATTTTCTGATACTGTGTTTTTCCAGTAGAGATAGTAATATCCACACAGCTGGACATTGGGGTGATGTCAGTGTTATTTTGTTTGGCATAGAACTTATTTATTTCTGAGATTTTCTTACTAGGGATAGGAGCAAGAAATGGGCAAAAAATTATATGAATCATTGTTAAAGAGATTCAAGATTAACCCATAGATATAAAGATGGGGACTATGTCCAAAGGGAAGGAGTGGGAACCATGAAAGAACTCAGAGGCTTACTATTCAGTTAAGTGGAGTAGGTAAAAAGGCTACAGGGAAACAGGAATCACTCTGGAAATTACTGTTGGTTTTTATTAGTTTTCTAGAATGACAAAATCTAAGACTTGTCTATTATTTTTACCAGCAGATTAGTAAAAACTTGTGTGTTTTAAGTAGGTTTAAGGTATAGATATTAGTATAAAAGGATTAATATTTTATAAACAATTGGAAAAAAGAGATTAAAATTATCTTTTGTTTTAATGATGAACTCACTGTTTGCCTGGAGAACTCTAAATTAGCATGGTCTCAGGAATACAATATTTGGTCAGGTTAATGGAGAAAAGATACATTTAACAATAGTTTTTTTCTGTATCAGCAAATCTAAATTTATCTTGAAATCTAAATTTACCTTTTCATTTTTCTTTTCTTTCTTTTTTTCTTTCTTTCTTTCTTTCTTTCTTTCTTTCTTTCTTTCTTTCTTTCTTTTGAGTTGGAGTCTCACTCTGTCATGCAGGTTGGAGTGCAGTGGCATGCTCAAGGCCACCGCAGCTTCGACCTGCTAAGCTCAGGGATCCTTCCCCCTCAGCCTTCCAAGTAGCTGGAAATACAGACATGCGCCACTGCGCCTGGCTAATTTTTTGACATATTGTAGAGATGAGGTCTCGCCAAGTTGCCCATACTGGTCTCGAACCCATGGGCTCAGGCAATCCTCTCACCTCAGCCTTCTAAAGTGTGGGAATTATAGGTGTGAGCTCCCTACATTCGATACTCTTAAATATAAATAAATAAACAAAATAAATAAAACCCTCAACTTAATTCAGTGCATATTCTAGATAAGCTGAATTAAATATATTCAACAAAAATAAGCAGTAAGTATAATTATATAGTATGCTACAAGTTGAAAAGATATGTTAGAAAAGAAAAATTAAGCAAGATACTTGGAAACTGGGAATGCAAAAGAGATGCGGTTCTACATGGAGAGTTCATTCTCCCAAACTGACATAATCAGTATGACACTGTTATATAAATGAACAACAACAAAAATAGTGAACAAAAGAAAATATCCAGAGTTGGATCCAAATATGTATCATAATTTAATTCATAATAGATATATTATCTTAATTTAGTGGAATGAGAAGTGCTCTATTCATTAAATGGGGCTGGGACAACCGTTTTTCCATCTGGAAGTAAAAAAAAAGTGGACTACACTCTAATATTAATACTAAGTAGAAAATAAATCTCATTTAGAAGGGAAACCCGTCCTAGGTGAGAGGATTGCCTGAGCCCATGTGTTCGAGAACAGCCTGGACAATTTGGCGAGACCTCATCTCTACAATAAATCAAAACAAATTAGCCAGGCATGGTAGTGCTTGCCTGTAGTTCCAGCTCCTTGGAAGACTGAGGTGGAAGAATCGCCTGAGCCCAGCAGGTCGATGCTGTGGTGGCTGTGAGTGTGCCACTGCACTCTAACTTAGGCAATGGAGTAAGATTCCAACCACCTCCCCCCAAAAAGACAGGAAACCCAGATATTGCAATAATGGTAAAAAAATATATATATCAAAAATATTCTATGAAAAACTAGAAAGCAAATATATGTTTCATTAATTAAATACATATTATTGAATTCTATTTGTATCAGGTATAATTTTAGGTGGAGTTCCATGTTTAATAAATAGAAAACAACTGCCAAGCAAAATAAATAATTATGTGGTATATACTTTTCAGGAAGTAACAAGTGTAGAAACAAGGAATAAAGACAGTGAAACAGGGAAATAGAAATTGTGCATGCTGGGGTCTATGGCAGGGTGATGGAATGTAGGTCAATTATGATACTAAGTAGCATAAAGTAAGACTCATTGAAAACTGACATTTGAGCCCAGACTTGAAGAATTTGACTAATCTTTCAAGAAGATGACTTGAACTAGAGAACTCAGAAGAGTCAAGTGCTGGTGCAGAGGTTCCAAGGTGGGAGTCTGCATGGAAAAGCAGTCATATGTGACTTCAAGAAGTGGAGGAAGTGTTGAGAGGTAAAATAGATTCTGATCACACAGAGCACTGTAGGCTCTTTTAAAAACTTTACATATAATCACTATGCCTAGAAAATTGAGCCCTATTTGACAATATAGTAGTTAGAACTCGTATAATACAATGAAAATAAAATTGACAAAACACAATTTTTTTTGAGAAAATCTATTTGATATACCTCAGATCCATTATATTTATACTATACGCAAAACAGAAAAGTGTCAAGTGTATTGAAGAAAATTCATGAAGAACAAATCCAACAGTTCAACAAACATATGAGTTCATATACCTTTTTCTTTTTTTTAAAAAATATAATCAGTATTTTTTATTATGATATTGTGGGGTACAGTCAAGGATTAGGTATACAAATATGCTTCGTCCATCAAAAGAGGACTGGATTAAAAAAATGTGGTACATATACACGATGGAATACTACGCAGTCATATACCTTTCTAATAGTTAAGTCCATGAATATAACAGTGACTTATTAAATACCTATCAGAATGAAATAAGTTAAGAAGAAAAGAGCTATAATCTTAATTGCTAGCTAAAATGCAAGAATGTACTTTGCCAGTAGAAATATAAATCAGAGCACTGTTAAAGCGATTTGTAAATATCTAGTAACAATAATATTTACTGAAAGTATAATTGTAAGAAATTGCTTTTATACCTTTGAAAGTGTCTTTGTAAAAAATCATTTAAGTATTGCTTGAAAAATGTTTTGAAAACAGATTATTTGATAGACTGTAGAATCTGATTTTGTGTGTGCATATGTGCACAAAAGACTGAATATGTGCACATTTACTCACACAGGAGTTTTTGAATAAACTTTATTTTTATTTATTAATTTTTAAAATTTTTATTATAAGGCTGTAGGGTACAAAACAGGGTTAGGTATATAAACATTGATCATGCAGGTACTCTTGTTGATGAGGCGAGCCCCCCCCCCTTAGCAGTTTCCCTCAACTACCAAGCCCACTGCCCTACCCTGACAGTTTCCCATTACTGCCAATCACTTTCTTACAGCATTATAATTGTTCAAGTTCTGCTTATGAGTGAGAACATATGGAACTCTATGCTTTGCTTCTGTGATAAATCACTGAGTGTGATTGAATCCAAATCCATGCAGGTTGCTGCAAAGTCCATATATTTGTCCTTCTTTATGGCTGCATAATATTCCATTGTGTACCACATATTTTTATCCAGTACAGTTTTGATGGGCAACGTGGTTGGTTCCATGTTTTTGCTATTATGGATAGAGCTGCAATAAACATACGTGTGCAGGCATCTTTTTTGTAGAATAATTTGAGTTCCTCCAGGTATATTCCTAATAGGGGAATAGCTGGGTCATATGGAAGGTCAATTCCTAGCTGTTTCTGAAAGTCACACTGTTTTCCAAAAAGGTTGTACAAGTTTGCATTCCCAGTAGCATTGTAGAAGTGTTTCTTTTTCTCCACATCCTCACCAGCATCTGTTGTTTGTTTTATTAGTGATGATCATTCTTACAGGGATTAGGTGGTATCTCATTGTGGTTTTGATTTGCATTTCTCTGATGATGAGGGAGACTGAGCACTTTTTCATGTGTCTGTTGGTTGCCCGTATATCTTCTTTTGAGAAATATCTATTCATGTCTTTTGTCCACTTTTTAAAGGGGCTGTTTGTTTTTTTTCCCTTCGATGCATTTGAGTTCCTTGTAGATCCTAGATGGTACGCCTTTATCAGAAATACATTTGGCAAATATATTTTCCCATTCTGTGGGCTGTCTCCTGCTCTCTTGATTTCTTTTGCTTTGCAGAAGCTTGTTAATTTGATGAGGTCTCACTTGTCTATCTTCTTTTTTAAGGTATTGACCTTTAGGGTTCTGAATAGGAATTGGTTCCCAGTTCCAATTTCCATAAGGGTATCTTCTGTGTTTTCTAAGATTCTTGTAGTTTGAGATTTTACTTTTAGGTCTTTGATACACTTAGAGTTAATTTTTGTGTATGGTGATAGGTAGGGGTCCTGTTTCAATCTTCTGCATGTGGTTAGCCAGTTTTTCCAGCATCACTTCCTGAATAGGTTCTCCTCTCCCCAGTGGTTGTTGTTGGAGGCTTTGTCAAAGATGAGTCGGTTGAGGAACTGATGCTTTGCTTTCGGAATCTCTTCCTGTTCCTTTGGTCTATGTGCCTATTTTTGTACCAATACCAGGCTGTTTTGATTACTGTAGCTTTATAGTAAAGTTTGAAGTCTCAGAGTGTGA
>CAUYQG010007329.1:0-21743 GCA_963574415.1 Tarsius wallacei
AGGCGCGCGCTACCACGCCCAGCTGATTTTTTGATTTATTGTAGAGATGAGGTCTCACTTGCCCAGGCGGGTCTTGAACCCACGGGCTCAGGCAATCCACTCACCTCAGCCTCCCAAAGGCGCGGGATTACAGGCTGAGCCCCCGAGCCCGGCTTATATTTTATTTTTTAAGTAAAAAAATGTTTACTTAAGGCGGAATGTTTTCAGCAATTTATTATTTTTTATTTATTTATTTTTTTGAGTTGGAGTCTCACTCTGTTGCTCAGGCTAGAGTATAGTGCCATGCTCACGGCCACCACAGCTTCGATCTGCTGGGCTCCGGCGATCCTTCCGCCTCAGCCTTCCAAGTAGCTGGAACTACAGGTGTGCACCACCATGCCTGGCTAATTTTTTGATTTATTGTGGAGACAAGGTCTCACCAATTTGCTCAGGCTGGTCTCAAACCCCTGGGCTCAGGCAAGCCTCTTGCCTCTGCCTCCCAAGGTACTGGGATTATAGATGTGAGCCACCGCCCCCGGCTGTATTCTCTCTTTTAAAAAACATGTAAAAACTGTTTTCAAAGTTCTTTTCAAAAATAAATATGATGGTGCTTCTGTTTGCCCTCAGCCTAGAGTAGCTGGATTTGGAGTGTTTACTGCGCAGGTCTGTGAGCAATGGGACCCGTAGGGGCTACTGCTCGCACAGAGTTGTGTGGAGATTCACTGGGACTAGCACCTGGTGCGGAGCGGGTGTTGTTTCTGCTGCTGTCACTAGAAAAGCAGTTCACTTTTTTGTTTGTTTTTGCTCATTCTAACTTGCTTTGCTCTTTGGAGTCTGATTCTAACCTTGTAAATGTTTGTGCTGGATTCTTCTCATCCCATTTTAAAAACACACGACAATTTTAGGTTTCTGTGACGCTCGAGACCTTTCAGGATCTGTCCTTGCCAATTCCTGGCAAGGAAGACCTTGCCAAGCTGCATGCGACGAGCCACCCGACTTCCATAGTCAAGGCCGGGTCCTGCGGCGAAGCATATGCCCCCCAGGGCTGGATCGCCTTTTTCATGGAATATGTGAAGAGGTGGGTGTTCGTCTTGCTTGCAGGACGCGACTGTTGACACTGCTGCTTCTGCTGTACTGGCAGAACACTTCCTTGTTTTTTTTTGTCGATGATGTTTCAGGTTTGTTGTCTCCTGTGTCCCTAGCTGGTTTTGGGGTCCAGTAGTAACCTTGCAAGATTGTCTTGCTGCCTTCTTTGCCAGAGATGAACTAAAAGGTAAGAAATATAATAACATCTATGGCTCAGTTGTTGTAGTGAATCTGAAATATCCGTGGGATGAAATTAGAAAATAGACTCCTGACAGCGATTTTGTGACAGCTGGAACAGTGCTTGCCCGTACTGGCCTAGTGCCAGTCTCTATCTTGATGATGTAAATCTGAGAAAAACCGTGTCCTGAAGGAACTTGTACATGTTCTGTAGTACAAGGCAAATAGTAGGTGGAACGTCTTAGAGCTGTCCTGAGACTCAAAGAAAGGCAGACTCAGCCAAAATAATGCACTTCTTTCTGTCTCTGGAATTGTCTGTCACCTACTCCATGCATTTAAGGTCTTTCACTGCTTTTGTGTGTTTAGCACCTTGCTTGGACATATAGGGGGACCCACAAAACCCCCAAATTTATTTTAAAATTTGTGTATTTATTCTTACATGTTTAAATGTCACCTTCAAAGTACTCTCTGTTTGATGCAGTATGCCTATCAAGACACTTTTTCCACTAAAAGCAGTTTTTGAACTCCTCAGTTTTGATGCCTTCTAGTGCTTCTGCCGTTTTTTGTTTCACCTTTTTCACAGCAGCAGAACATTTTCCTTTGAAGACTTTCTTCATTTGGGGAAACAAAAAATTGCTTGGGACACGACTGGTTGAATATGGAGGGTGGGGCACAGGGGTCAGTGCCGTTTTTGATCAAAAACTGCTGAACACTCAGCAGATTTTTTTTTTTTTTGAGTTGGAGTCTCACTCTGTTGCCCAGACTGGAGTGCAGTGGCATGCTCCCGGCCACCGCAGCCTCGACCTGCTGGGCTCCTGCGATCCTTCCGCCTCTGCCTTCCAAGTAGCTGGAACTACAGGCGCGTGCTACCACGCCCGGCTAGTTTTTGATTTATTGTAGAGATGAGGTCTCGCCAAGTTGCCCGGTGGGTCTCAGATCCGCGGGCTCAGGCAATCCACTCGCCTCGGCCTCCCAAAGTGCTGGGATGACAGGCTGAGCCACCGAGCCCAGCACTCAGCAGGTTTTGAGTGGGCAGGTGTGTTGTCATCGTGGAAGAATCAGTCACCTGTTTGCCACAACTCAGGACATTTCTTCCGCAAATCATGATGTGACCTCTCAAATTTCCAGATGAAAACTTTGGTTTACCATTTGATCTGGAGGAACAAATTCTAAGTGTACTCCAAGGGGCCTGCCCTCCAAAAAAAGATTATTTTCGTTTTTTTGTAGGGTCCCTCCTCGTATGACAGGCAGTCAGTAAGTTTTGTTGATTGAATAAATGGAAAGCCTGTTATTGAGGTTGTCCTTTGAGAGTGAAAGGAGTAAGGGGAAAGAGAGGTAAACAGTGATCTGACTCAGGAGTAGAGACTGAAAAAACAGACCTTGTTTCACCGCGCCTGGGGTCAGCATATGGAAATCAAAGACTTGCAATCAAAAAGAAAGTAATTTACTGTTTGTTTGAAAGAAGTGACCAGATTTGTTTTATTTGCAGGTGACAATATGTACAGTTGTGAAAAATGTAAAAAGTAAGTGACATTGACAGTGCTTTTAATTGCATGTTGGTATTTTTCTTGGCTTTTTTGAATTGGTCAGGTGAGGTTAAATTTGCCACTATACTTAGAAGAATACAGGCCAGAAAACTTTGTCCTAGTAATTATAAAGAGATTGGTTGTTCTGTAAGACAAATTTAAGGTGAAACTTTAGTTAAGTTTAATAGACTTACCTAAGATGTGAGAGAGTATATTTTGAAGGAGGAAATAAATATGATTGTGCATAAAATATTTTCCGAAATAAGGCAATATTCTCTTCTGAATTACAATTTTAATAGACTTGATACAGGAAGTGAAAGGTGCATAGTTTCAGATCTACATAAAACTCAGAAAGGTTACATCACTTTTGATGCTATATGCTGTTTTGATGGCAGAATAGAAGACGACTGAAGTCTGATTTTCTTTATATCTACCACTGGCTGCCTTTTTCTGTCTTGTAATACATTCAGACTAATGCTTCTTGGTGGTAAATCAGGAAAATGTGACTGGAGACTTAATGAAGGCGACCGTTTTTGAGGTAGAGGGAACTGGGAAATTTTTCTGAATTTCTGTAATAGAAAAATGATGGCCTTCTAATAAGATATAGGATAATGTAGATGGCTGGTCTTGGCAGTAACACCAGGGAAACACTGATCTGTAGTTGATCACGACATGACAGAAAAGGAATGGTATACTGTTTGGGTGGTAAAGATAAATAAGCTGTCTTGTTCTTTCGGAAAGAGTTTATACTTTGTCCTTGGAACCCTGACAGCTGAACAGGGATTTGGCTTGGAAGGGTATCCTTCCTTGTAAAGCCAAGCAGACTAGGAAAAAAATAATAGTAAAGATGGAAAAGAGCCTTGTGTCTACCTCCAAATCTAAAGTAGAGGTCTGACCATTGTGGATTTATATTGTTGACTAATAATAAACACCCTTTATCTCAAGTTTTTTCTTTGTTTGGAAGAAAAAAGGTTCTGACATACTGATTTGAATTCAAATTTTATAAAACTGGATTTTGCTTTCTCTTGCTTCACTTAATATATGGATTTAAAAATTTTTTGTGTGAATTAAGAAAGGTAAATTTATTAAAGGAAAGATACACTGTGAAGGGCACAATGGGCAGGTCAACAATAAGAGGGTCTGGTGTCTGCTGCCTGGATGTTTTAAAGGCACAGCCAGACCATAGACAATTGCACATTTATTTATTTGTTGAGTTGGAGTCTCACTCCATCATCTAGGCTGGAGTACAGTGGCACACTCACAGCCACCCCAGCATTGACCTGCTAGGTCTCGCAATCCATCCGCCTCAGCTTTCCAAGTAGCTGGAACAACAGGCGTGCGCTACCATGCCCAGCTAATTTTTTGATTTATTGTAGAGACAAGGTCTCGCCAAATTGCCCGGGCTGGTCTCGAACCCGCGGGCTCAGGCAATCCACTCACCTCGGCCTCCCAAAGTGCTGGGATTAGACTGAGCCACCGAGCCCAGCATACAATTGCACATTTATTAAAACATAAAATAGGCCAGGCTCAGTACCTCAGCCTGTAATCCCGCGCTTTGGGAGGCCGAGGTGAGTGAATTGCCTGAGCCCGTGGGTTCGAGACCCGCCTGGGCAACTTGGCAAGACCTCATCTCTACAATAAATCAAAAATCAGCCGGGCGTGGTAGCGCGTGCCTGTAGTTCCAGCTACTTGGAAGGCTGAGGCAGAAGGATCGCTGGAGCCCAGCAGGTTGAGGCTGCGGTGGCCGTGAGTGGCCACTGCACTCCAGTCTGGGTGACAGAGTGAGACTCCAACTAAAAATAAATAAATAAATAAATAAAACATAAAATAATTTTAATCAAAGAATTGTACAACTCCCTAAATTTTGATTACTGAGAACTTGGTTTAAATTATTTTTTGACCATCAGGGACTCTATAGGATAGCTAATGTGGATATTTAACATGATATTTCTAGTGATATCTTTGTGCATTTTCTGAAAGATTTTTGCTGTCTTTGAATATACTACATTTTTGGTGGGTTCATTGGCTTTTCTCTTCCCCCCTTAGGTTGAGGAATGGAGTAAAGTTCTGTAAAGTACAGAAGTTTCCTGAGGTATGGGCCCTATTTTATCTCAGTTTATATTACGTACTAGGAACATGAAGGGTTAATGTGACGTAATGGGTTCTCTTGGTCTGCTTGACAAGTTGGGCAGTTGCTATGCATACCTTATTAGGGCTATTCATTTTTAAAATGCTGGTTTAATACCATAGGTGCTCCTAACAATGCACTGTGTTGAATATGGTTCAGTCAGACTCCAGAGGATCTTGCGGGTATAAGGTATAAAATTAAACAGCTGGGCATGATGGCTCACACCTGTCATCCCAGCACTTTGGGAGGCGGAGGCAAGAGGATTGCCTGAGCACAGGCGTTTGAAACCAGCCTGGGTAACTTGAGGAGACCTCATCTCTACAATAAATAAAAGAAAAAATTAACTGGGCATGGTGGTGTGCACCTGTGGTTCCAGCTACTTGGAAGGCTGAGGCAGAAGGATCACCTGAGTCCAAGAGGTCGAGGTTGCAGTGGCCATGATCTGTGCCACTGCACTCCAGCCTTGGAAACAGAGTGAGATTCTGACTAAAAAAAAAAAAAAAATTAGAAAATCAAGTAGCAAATTTAGGAAGTACCATGTTTCACCATTTCTACAGTTTTAACATCTGTGGAATCAGGTTCTAATTGCAGATTAATATTTAATCTTGACACTTCATTCAATGTGTGTATTTAATAGACCCCTTTATGTAGCATATAAGAGTAAATGAAATTTTAAGTGACTTTATAATTTTATTTAGGTTGAACACTTCAGTTTCTTGCTTGTAGTATAAAGGTCTTCGTATACAAGGTTTTACTAGTTAGACTGCTTTTTTGTCTTTTTTTTTTTTTTTTTTTTAGTTGGAGTCTCACTCTGTCTCCCAGACTGGAGTGCAGTGGCCGCTCCCGGCCACCGCAGCCTCGACCTGCTGGGCTCCGGCGATCCTTCCGCCTCAGCCTTCCAAGTAGCTGGAACTACAGGGGCGCGCTACCACGCCCAGCTAATTTTTTTTTTATTTATTGTAGAGATGAGGTCTTGCTTGCCCAGGTGGGTCTCGAACTTGCAGGCTCAGGCAATTCACTCACCTCAGCCTCCCAAAGGCGCGGGATTACAGGCTGAGCCACCGAGCCCGGCTTTTTTTTGTCTTTATTAACAAGTTAGAGTCTTGAATTTCATTCTTTTTTAGATTTTATGTATCCACCTTAAAAGATTCAGACATGAGCTGATGTTTTCAAGCAAAATCTCTACCCACGTCTCATTCCCGCTAGAAGGCTTGGATCTGCAGCCATTTCTTGCAAAGGACAGTCCAGCTCAAATTGTGACGTATGATCTTCTGTCAGTCATTTGCCATCATGGAACTGCCAGTAGTAAGTATGCAGGTTTGACATTTGTTCCTAGATTTAAACAAAGCAAAAATCTGAATTGATCTCTTAAACAAGACCTGATTGACCCCCCCCCCAAAAAAAACCCACAAAAAGTAAAACAAAACAAAAAAAAAACACTGATGGGCACGGTTGCTCACGCCTGTCATCCCAGCACTTTGGGAGGTGGAACGAGAGGATTGCCTGAGCCCAGGGGTTTGAGATCAGACTGGGCAACTTGGTAAGACCTTGTCTCCACAAAAAAAAAAAAAAAAAAAAAAAAAAATTAGCTGGGCTTGGTGGCACATGCCTATGGTTCCAGCTACTTGGAAGGCTGTGGTGGAAGGTTCGCCTAAGCCCAACAGGTTGAGGCTACGGTGGCTGTGTGTGTGCCACTGCACTCCAGTCTGGGTGACAGTGAGACTTTGACTCAAAAAAACAAAACAAAACAAAAAACATCAATTTAAAAGCAGATTTTAATGCCAGTTATTATAAATGTGTCAGATAATTTTAAGAAATTGAATATTTCTACTATGTTTATAATAGTATAATTTTTATGTTGTATAAAGAAGTAGTAAGGCCTTTAATGTGATTATTTTTATACTGGGTTTTGAAAGATTGTATATTCTAATAGCCAGGTGCAGTGGCTTATGCCCTGCAATCCCAGTGACTCAGGAGGCTGAGGAGGTTGGATCACTTGAGTCCAGAAGGTTGAGATTGCGATGAGCTGTGATTGTGCCACCACCACGTTCCAGCCTAAGTGGCAGAGAGACAACCCGACTCTCAAAAAGTAAAACAAAAAAACATGTTTTATCTTCAAATGTAAAGTGGTGGTGACAACGATACATACTGAAGAAAATATAAGCATAGTTCTTGCCACGTCTCAGCTGCTGTGCTAGGCACTGGAGATACAGAAAGTTAATCTGCCCTTCCTGTGTTAATTTTGTATTACTGTAATGATGTCTTTTCCTTCAAATTCAGGTGGCCACTACATAGCCTACTGCCGAAACAATTTAAATAATCTCTGGTATGAATTTGATGATCAGAGTGTCACTGAAGTTTCAGAATCTACTGTACAAAATGCAGAAGCTTATGTTCTTTTCTATAGGTAATGGAAGTAACTCCCTCATGGATAAGCTATTTTCATAAATATAAAAGAATCTCTCACACTCAGGGGTTATTAATGACTTCTAAGATATTCTAAGGGGCTGCTGAGTAAAGAAAAATTGTCTTCCTTCCACTTCATTAGAGTAAAAGGCTGTGTGCAGAATGATTCTTCACTCAGATGGTGTTCTGTTGGTTACATGAAGGGCAGAGGGATATATTTTGTTTTAGAAAGATTGGTTTTAATTAAAATTAGGCACTTAGGCCAGGCGTGGTGGCTCACACCTATAATCCCAGCACTTTGGGAGGCCAAGGTGAGAGGATTGCCTGAGCCCACGGGTTCGAGGCCAACCTGGGAAACTTGGCAACACCTCATCTCTTACATAAATCAGAAAATTAGCCGGGCATGGTGGCACATGCCTGTAAGTCCAGCTACTTGGAAGACTGAGGCAGAAGGATAACCTGAGCCCAGCAGGTCGAGGCTGCGGTGGCTGTGAACAGCGTGCCACTGCACTCGAGCCTGGATGACACAGTGAGACTCGAAGTCAAAAAAAAAAAAAAGAATTATGTATCCAATTTTCTCCTAAAATAGCTAATAGAGGAGGTATTACTATAAAGATATTTGGTATTTTCTAGTATTTTATAAGAGAAAATGCTAACTTCTGAAATGGGAAAACAGATGAACTGCTCTGCTTGACCTTGTGAGCATCTGCGTGCCCACCGTGCACCAGTAGTTGTTTTTGTTTGGATGCCAGGAGATGAGATACAGTGTCACCCTGCGGGTGTACCATGTGTTTGGTGGGTGATGCAAAAGAAAGTTCTCTCGATAGTCTCACGACCTAGTAAGCCTAGTGTCAGTGTGTCTGCCAAATATAAGGTAGGAGAGGAAGAACCTGCCTCGCTCGTCTGCCGTGCTAAGACGTGTGTGAATGTCGTCAATCATTGTTCCCACAGGAAGAGCAGTGAAGAGGCCCAGAAGGAGAGGCGGAGGATATCGAATTTGTTGAACATCATGGAACCCAGCCTCCTTCAGTTCTATGTTTCTCGGCAGTGGCTAAATAAGTTTAAGACCTTTGCTGAACCTGGCCCTATTTCAAACAATGACTTTCTTTGTATTCATGGAGGTAAGACATCCGTAATGCAAGGTAGTGTTGTGGGTTTGCTGCTCAGTGGTTTGCAGATGAGGAAAGAGCCAAGAATTTCCTCTTCTGTTTCATTTTCACTTCCCTACCTGCAGTCCAACTTAACACGTTTAATTCCAGAAATTGGCCTTTTCTTTCTAATTATAGGTAATCTGTAGCCTTTTTATTAAATGTATTTGTTAAGTACCAGTTCTAAATCCTGTGCTCGCGCCTAAGAACAGCAAAGAACCTATTTCTGTTCTCAGAGCTCTAATTTCATAGTAGAGTCAGATACATAAACAACTAATTACAGTACAGTGAGCTTCTCTATTACACTTCGTTTTTCTTAACTGAAGGACATTCCTGTGCTAGTGATTTCAGCTACCAACTGTGTCTGTGACTCTTACCCCCTTTGTTTAAATGGATAGCTGGCTTTTTTTCTGCATGTAGAAATGTATCTGAAATTTTTTTAAACTTGGTAGTTAACTGTAACTTACACCTTTATTGTTGGCTATGTTAGTGTTTGTTCCTGTAATGAATAGGACCTGCATGTGACACTTTGATTAAACTTCATAATTGAAGGCTTATTATTCTTGTTAATTATGTTTGTAGTGAAACCAAAGAGATAGAAACGTCCTATATTGGATATAGAAACCCAAACTTTAAAAAATATTTCTGGCCAGTTGCAGCGGCTCATGCCTGTTATCCCAGCACCTTGGGAGGCTGAGGCAGGAGGATCGCTTGAGGCCAGGAATTTGAGACCAGTCTGGGCAACAAAGTGAGACCCCGTCTCTACAAAAAAATCCAAAAATTAGCCGGGTATGGTGGTGCACATTTGTAGTCCCAGGTACTTTGGAGGCTGAAGCAGGAAGATTGCCTGAACCCAGAAGTTCGAGGCTGTGGTGAGCCGCGATTGTGCCTCTATAGTCCAGCCTGGGCAGCAGAGTAAAAACTGTCTAAAAAAAATTAAGAAAAATTTCTGTGTGTGAATTTCAAGGTTCATCTTTAGGAAACTTAATGACCAAAAAATGCTTTATCTTTTTGGGATGGGGGATTTAAGAATAATGATTAACCCACCATTGGTCATTGTTAAAAAATGAGTTTAATCTTTGCAAGTAATATGAATGAATTAGAGAATGAGACAGATATCTCTAAACTGTTTTCAGGTGTTCCTCCAAGAAAAGCCGGTTACATTGAAGACCTGGTTTTGATGTTGCCTCAGAACATTTGGGATAACCTATACAGCAGGTTTGTTTTTGTAAATCAGACAAAATAGTACTGTAAACATCAGTTTAGCTGGTTAAGGGGGATCGGATTATTTCACAGATACTCCTTGTGCCGTGTGTTGCTTATGTGGAATGTCCCTTCGTTTTCCTGCATTTTTTCACTCTGAAATGTGAGTAGAAAAACTTTGTAGCTCCGCGACCATAGTCCAGATAATTGGTTCTAGTTTTTTTGTTCTATTATCTGTAAGGTATGCTGTGATAGTTAACTTTAAGGACCTTGTTTAAAAGATTTTGTGGCTCACAAATATAATCCAAACATTTTGGGAGGCCGAGACGAGAGGATTGCCTGAGCCCATGGGTTCAAGACCAGCCTGGGCAACTTGGCAAGACCTGATCTCTGCAATAAATCAAAAAATTAACTCAGCATGGTAGTGTGTGCCTGTAGTTCCAGCTACTTGGAAGGCTGAGACAGAAGGATCGCCTGAGCCTAGCAGGTCGAGGCTGTGGTGGCTGGGAGCGTGCCACTGCACTCCAGCCTGGGTGACAGAGTGAGACTCCAACTCAGAAAAAAAGATTTTGCATATGCCCAGCACTGAAATTTTACCTATGTGTATGCTGCCTCAATAGAATATTCTTACTCTTAAATTTTAAAGTTCTACATTTATTTGAAAACATTTTGAGGCGAGGTGTGGTGGCTCACACCTGTAATCCCCGCACTTTGGGAGACTGAGGCGAGAGGATTGCCTGAGCCCACAGGTTTAAGACCAGCCTGGGCAACTTGGCGAGACCTCATCTCTACAATAAAGAAAAAAATGAGCTGGGTGTGGTGGTGTGTGCCTGTAGTTCCAGCTACTTGGAAGGCTGAAGCGGAAGGATCACCTGAGCCCAGCAGGTTGAGGCTGTGGTGGCCGTGAGCATGCCACTGTACTCCAGTCTGGGCTACAGAGTAAGACTCCAACTCAAAAAAAAAAAAAAAAATTCAAATAATTAGATGGGCATGGTGGCACCTGTAGTTCCAGCTGTTGGAAGGCTTAGGGAGAAGGACTGCCTGAGCCCAGCAGGTCGAGGCTGCTGTGGCTGTGAGTGTTGGCTGCACTCCTGCTGGGGCGACAAAGTGAGACTCTGATTCAAAAAAGTAAAAAAATAAAAATTTTGCACCACAATTTTCCTATTACTTTTTCATCATTTAAATATTTAAAATAATTCATGCCTTAAATGCGTCTTACTTGAGAGGCCAGGGAATGCTTTATTCGATTACAACTTGACTGTGACTGTGCATGTCTAACCAAGATTTATACGTTATGTGTTAGTTTTTGAAAACTGCTTCTTTTACTTTGTTGTTGCCACAAACATTTGAAGCAGAAGTAGCTATTAGGGAAAGTTGTGAAATATCGATTAAGCAAGTTACACAATAAACTCCTAAAATTCTTGACCCTAAGAAGCATGCAATCAAATCCTGTTACGATTTTTACACTTTTATATTACTTTGAGAATTTTATTTAAGGGTTTATTCCTAACTGGGGTTTGGGCCCTTGACTGAAAAGTCAGAAACATGTGTCCTCGAACACCAGCCTTCTTTAGGGTTGCCATAATTCCAGTTCTTCGATTCCTCATACCTAGGTATGGAGGGGGACCCGCTGTCAACCATCTGTACATCTGCCACACGTGCCAGACGGAGGCGGAGAAAACCGAAAAAAGAAGAAGAACAGAATTGGACATTTTCATTCGGGTAAAAAATACGATGCTTTTCAAGTTGCAAATCATCTAGGATAGCGCGGAAGACCTGACAGTTAGCAGAACCATATGATGTCAGTGGAATGAGTCGATGAGAGAGCTGTAAGAGGTGTCAGATGTTCTGGGTGCCTAACGGTGAATGACCTCGGCAGTTCATGACAGTTCTAGTGAGTTAAGTTCTCCCTTTGTGGTTTTTGTTTTTATGCATGGGCAGTAAATTGTTTTATGAAGTGGCACTGGCTAGAAATCTTACTGAAATGGAAAAGTGCACGTTTCCCTGTTAGTGTTTTCTGCAGTGTTGCCAGACTGCTGCTCTGTGTGCGTTCTTTTGTGAGGTATAATATTGCTTTGTCTGTTGGAGGTTTTCTGTGCTTATGAATATACCCATTTCTCTGAAGTGAGGACATTATGAGGTACTCCTCGAGTGTAAGAGACAGCAAGTCTGGTCACAGAACCAGAAGTTTGAACAAGAAGGTTTTACGGATGAGGACGAGCACTGTCCCAGTGACCTCGGCAGCAGGCTGTCCCTCAGGGTGCTGCTGTCAGCTCCAGCTGTGTAAGACAGTCTGACATTGGGGCCGCCTGAGAGACGCGTCCGTTGACAATCCTGAGACCATTAGTGGGAGGGGCAATCCTGTAAGAGGAAGTTGTCATTCTTCTGGTAAAAGCAGGGGAGGAGACACCGAGCACACCGAAATGAGAGTCCCAGACACTCTGTGTTATGCCTTCCCGGTGTGCACACACCTGCGTCTCACTGATTCAGGGGGTTTTTATGCCCTTACCTACAGGAAATAAATTTTACATAAAAAGATATAGGTTTGGGTTTATTTTATTTATTTTACTTGGACCTCTGTTTTTTAATTTATTATTATTATTTTTTTAGTTGGAATTTCCACCCTGTTGCCCAGGCTGGAGTAGAGTGGCACGCTCATGGCCACTGTAGCTTCGACCTGCTGGGATCAGGTGATCCTTCAGCCTCAGCCTTCAAGTAGCTGGAACGACAGGCATGTGCCACCATGCCTGGCTAATTTTTTGATTCATTGTAGAGATGAGGTCTTGCCAAGTTGCCCAGGCTGGTCTTGAACCCGTGGGCTCAGGCAATCCTCTTACCTCGGCTTCCCAGAGAGCTGGGATTATGGGTGTGAGCCACTGTGCCCGGCCATACTTGTGCCTCTTTTGCTTCTTGAATCTACAGAAGGAAGTTTTGGTTGGATATTAAAAATAGTTCATTCCAGTGGCGTCTAAATAATGGCTAATAACTGTACCCGTCAGGGTTTGATTAATAGAAGCCATTCTAAGTATTGTGAATAGAAGTGGAATACAGCAAATGAGAATTACATAACCACTGAAAGACTGGGCAGTGAAGGTCAGGAAGATTGTTGCTGACTTTCAGGAAATCTGAAAGTGGGGCAGGCTGCCACACAGGAGCTGGGCATGGGGGCAGTGGCCAAGAGTGGCATGAGCCCAGTCGAGGGTGTTGGAGCAGGGTGAGAAGGGATGCCCATGTTGGCTGGAGGTTGGCAGCTGCAGGGATGCAGCCTGGATGTGGTGGCGGCCATGAGAGGTGGCTTCCATATGGGGTATTGGACAGGTCATAAGTGAAAGGACTGCGTGCCAGGGTCTTCGTTGTCACATATGGAAAGGGAGAAAACTAAAATGTGCTCTGTGATTGGAGATTTAGGAGTCTTTGTGAGCTCATGGCAGTGATACAGAGGCGTTAGTAGATATAGAGGCGTTAGTGTGTGTGTGTGTGTGTGTGTGCGCGCGCGCGCATATGTAAAAACATGGTGCTTCTTAGCTCCCTGAAAGGGTTTGGGTCACTGATTACTCTAGTAGGCTTCAGCGTATCTAGTTCCCAGGACTTGGCTTCTAGATGTCGTCTTCTACTGCAAGGTACCAGCCCTTCTTGGGGGAAATGACTGATTCTGGGGCTGAGGCAGGGGAATCACAAGACCAGACTGAAAAACTTACTGTGCCAGTAAGTAAAGGAGGTCTTAAAGAATGATGAGGGACCGGGTGCAGTGGCTCACGCCTATAATCTCAGCACTTTGGGAGGCTGAGGTGAGAGGACTGCCTGAGCTCAAGGATTCGAGACCAGCCTGAACAATGTCTCTACAATAAGTCAAAAAATTAGCCGGGTGTGGTGGTGTACGCTTGTAGTTCCATCTCCTTCGAAGGCTGAGGTGGAAGGATAACCTGTGCCTAGCAGGTCAAGACTTTGGTGGCTGGGAGCATGCCACTGCACTCCAGCCTAGGCAGCAGAGTGAGACTTCGACTCAGAAAAAAAAAAAGAGTGATGAGGATCCGTTGAATGTACACAGAAGTCAGCTCAGTCAGCTCAGCAGCGCTCTTTTTTTTTGAGTTGGTGTCTCACTTTGTTTCCCAGGCTGGAGTGCTATGGCACGCTCATGGCACCCCAGTGTTGACCTGCTGGGCTCTGGTGATCCTTCTGCCTCAGCCTTCAAGTAGCTGGAGCTACAGTTGCACGCTAATTTTTGATTTATTGTAGAGATGAGGTCTCGCCAAGTTGCCCGGGCTGGTCTCTAACCCGTGGGCTCAGGCAATCCACTTGCGTCAGCCTCCCAAAGTGCTGGGATTACAGGCTTGAGCCACAAAGCCCGGCCTCAGCAGGGGGCTCTTACTGGCTAAATGGGACAATTAGAACTTCAAAATAATTTTTTTTAAGAGACAGGGTCTTGCTCTGTCTTGCAGGTGGAGTGCAGTGGCATGATCATAGTTCACTGTAAGCTTGAACTCCAGGGCTCAAGAGATTTTCCTGACTCAGCCTCCACAGGGAGGGACTACAGCTGTGTGATACCATGTACAGCTAATCTTTAAAAATTTTTATAGTGAAGGAGTCTTGCTATGTTGCCCAGGCTGACCTTGAACTCTTGGCCTCAAAAGATCCTTCTGTCTCAGCCTCCCAAAGTGCTGGCATTACAGACTTGAGCCATTGTGCCCAGCCTCAAAATAAATCATAACAACATATAACTCGTTAAACAATTGATATAAGTAAAAAGTGAATAGGCTGGGCTCAGTGGCTCAGCCAGTAATCCCAGCACTTTGGGAGGCCAAGGCAAGTGGATTGCCTGAGCCCGTGGGTTTGAGACTAACCTGGGCAACTTGGTGAGACCTTGTTCTACAATAAGTAAAAAAATTAACCAGGTGTGGTAGTGCGCACCTGTAGTTCCAGCTACTTGGAAGGTTTAGGCGGAAGGATCCCCTGAGGCCAGCAGGTTGATGCTAGGGGTGGCCATGAGTGTGCCACTGCTCTCCAGCCTGGGTGACAGAGTGAGACTCCAACTCAAAAAAAAAAAGAATGAAAGGCAAGATTGAAGAATGGGATATTTACATCACTTCAACTTAATTCCGCTACAAAAGACTTATTAATTACAAAGGGAAAAAACTAACTTTCAGTGGAGAATACTGGCTTTACTCAAGGTATTAAAGTGAACATCATTAGAAATGAAACAAATCAAAACCATGTTCTGGGCTAGGATACAGTGAGGAGAACATGGCATCATCTTTTTGGTACACAAATGCATAACCTGAATCTCAGATGAGGAAAGTCAAACCTAATTGAGGAACATTTTGTAAAACAAGATATTTGGAGGAAAGGAATATCTGTTCAGGAGCTTATTCTGAAATTGGACTAGAAAAAGGAAACTGTACTATACTTGGAGATATCCTATAATTCTGAGAGTTCTTTCATTTAAATAATAATAATTGGCTGTGCACAGTGGCTCATGCCTGTAATCCCAACACTTCAGGGGCCATGGCAGGAGGATTGCCTGAACCCAGGAATTCAATACCATCCTGGGCAACATAGTGAGACCTTATCTCTACAAAAAAAAATCAAAAAATTAGCTGGGCATGGTGGCACCAACTACAGTCCCGGCTACTGGGGAGGCTGAGACAGAAGGAGTGTCTAAGCTCAGGAGGTCAAGGCAGCAGTAAGCTGTGATCATTCTAGCCTGTGACAGAGTGAAACTGACTCAAAAAAAAATTAGAGATTGCGTAAAGCCCCTGGAAATGATCTCAGCTCCCTGCCTGTGGCAACACTCAGAAACCCAACAAACTGCTGCAGCTGTCGGGGTCACTCAGAAGATACCCAGAAGACACAAGATACTGCTGTTAAAAATGTTAGTTGCCGGCCGGGCGCAGTGGCTCCTGTCCAAATTCCTAGCACTTTGGGATGCCGAGGTGAGAGGATTGCCTGAGTCCACAGGTCTGAGACCAGCCTGGGCAACTTGGCAAGACCTCTTCTCCACAATAAATCAAAAAATTAGCCGGGTGTGGTGGCGCATGCCTATAATTTCAGCTACTTGGAAGACTGAGGCGGAAGGATCACCTGAGCCCAGCGGGTTGTGACTGGTGGCCGTGAGTGTACCACTGCATTGCAGCTGGGGCAACAGAATGAGATTTCAACTCAAAAAAAAAAAAAGTTAGTTGCCAAGACACTTACTGAGGTTGGATTCTTTGGAAGGTGCTTGGAAACTGGGAAAATCCTACTTGTGTCATCTTTGGATGCCTCAAGCCTGCCCAAAGCTGCCACTAGAGGAAAAAAACGTTTTTCTTTCTCTTAAACTTTAATTTCTTTTCATTCATTCTTTTTTTTTTTTTTAAGTCAGAGTCTCACTCTGTCCCCAGACTGGAGTGCAATGGTATGCACATGGCCACCGTAGCCTCTGCCTGCTGGGCTCAGGTGATTCTTCCACTTCAGTCTTCCAAATAGCCAGAACTACAGGCGTGCGCCACTGTGCCTGGCTAATTTTTTGATTTATTTAGCGATAAGGTCTTGCCAAGTTACCCAGGCTGGTCTTGAACACGTGGGCTCAGGCAAAATTCTCACCTTGGCCTCCCAAAGTGCTGGCATTATAGGCGTGAGCCACTGCGCCTGGCCTTCAATTTTTCTTTTTGAGTAGGCGTTGCACTCTGTCACCCAGGCTGGAGTGCAGTGGCACACTCATGGCTACTCCAGCCTCAACCTGCTGGGCTCAGATGATCCTTCCACCTCAGCCTTCCAAGTAGCCAGAACCACAGGCATGTGCCATCATGCCCCAGTGATTTATTGTAGAAAGAGACCTTGCCAAGTTGTCAGGCTGGTCTTGAACCCCAGGACCCAGGCAATCCCTTCCAAAGTGCTGGAATTACAGGCATGAGCCACCACTCCTGGCTTACACTTTTCACATATTGCCGTTATTGGTAGTTTCTCATCGGGAGCAAGACTGGCAAGGAATCCTGCAAAATAACGTTCTCTCTGCAGAAGAGAGTATATGAATGAATAAAAATGCTGCGATTATAGGTATGTACATGCAGCAAGGAAGAAACGTGTCTTAGCTGGTCACCACCCTTTCTGTAGTCCCTGTTCTCAGCCAGCCTCAGCTGGTTGTGGTTGTGTTTACCTGGTAAAGGAACCCAGACCTTCATTCCTGAAGGATCTGAACCCTTAGTAGTCTTGGCTGTCTTAGATTTCTCTAGTCTATTTTTTTTTTTGGTCGGCATCTCACCCTGTTGCCCCAGGTAGAGTGCGATGGCATGATTACGGCTCACCACAGCCTCCACCCTCTGCTCTCAGACTTCTGTAGTCTGTTCACTTTTGACCCCTGGCTATGGAAACACTAAACAGTGCCTGTAGTGGGTGGGATAGTGGTTCCCAGAAGGGTATTTCCATGCCTTAATCTCCATGAATTGACCTTCTTGGTGAATGTGACCTTACTTGAAAAAAGAGCCCCTGTATACATATAACGATTTTGCGATGAGATCATTCTGAATTGTTTGCGTGGGCACTGTAGCTAGTAAGTGTCCCTTCAAAGAGACACAGCGGAGAGAGACACAGAGAAGAGGTGAAAACCGTGTGAGGATGGAGGCAGAGACTGGAGTGACAGAGCCACAAGGCTGAAGCGTGATGAGGCGAGCAGCAGGGTCTCCCTGACGCCTCTGCAGGGGGTGCTGTCCTGCTGATATTTTGAAGTGCAAGATCGGTGAGAGAATAAATGCCTTTCAGCTACCAAGTTTGTGGTAATTTGTTCCAGCAACCTGAAATTAATACAAGGGGTATAATCTCCTCGTTTCCCAACATAATCCTCTTTGCTCCCATTACGTAACAGTCATGTTGTTCACCCCTTATAACTGGGGACGGTCGTTGCAGCCAATCCTGTAACCTCTTTGCCTGCTGGCTCAGTGACATGAGCCACCTAGAAGGGCCGAGGACTGTCAGCTGTCAGAACAGTAGAGTCACTGCTGTGTTCCCTTGGGAAAGAAAGCCTCCCACCAAGGAGAGGCCCAGTTGTGGGGAGGGGCGCAGAGCTGGCACGTGGTCGGTGGCCAGCGGCTCATGGGCTTTCCTGCTGCCCTCGCCGATTCCGGCCTCGTGGACGTGGGGATGGGGCTTCTAGCTTGGAGCATGTCCCATGTCAGGAAGGCAGTGCCAGACCCGCTGAGACACCTGTGGCTTCAGCGGGCCAGTGGCTTCTAGGGGATTGCATGTGGCAGGAGAGTGACTGGGGAGGTCGGCCTGCTCCTTCATTTCTCTTGTGTAATGTGAACTCCGTGGGCCAACAGGGTAGAATGAGGCATTGAGCGAGGCCAAGGACAGCGGTACTGGGAGAAACATTGCGGATCAGGGAGGTGGACCCAAATCCAGTGTAAGTTACAGATCATCAAAGGTCTTGCATCCAGACTATATAAAGAACTCATACAGGCTGGGTGTGGTGGCCCATGCCTGTCACCCCAGCACTTTGGGAGGCTGAGGTAAGAGGATTGTCCGAGTCCAAGGGTTTGAGACCAGTCTGAGCAACTTGGCAAGACCTCGTCTCTACAATAAATCAAAAAAATTGGCCAGGCGTGGTGGCACACACCTGTAGTTGCAGCTACTTGGAAGGCTGAGGTGGAGGGATCACTGAGCCCAGCAGGTCGAGGCTGTGGTGCCCATGAGCGTGCCACTGCATTCCAGCCTGGGTGACAGAGGGAGACTCTGACTCAAAAAAAAAGAACTCATATGACTCAGTAAGTAGACTGATACTCCAATTAAAAACAGGCATCAGGTTTGACTAGTCATCGCCACAAGGAGAAATGGCTGGTAAGCTCACGGAGGCGCCCAGCTGCAGCCACTGGGGACTTCGCAGTGGGTGTTGCTGGTGGAAAGGCAGAGTGCTGTGTGCCAGATGGTGAGCAGTGAGGTGACTTCTTGCAGGTTCAGCACTCAGTACGTGACCCAGCAATCCCACTCTTAGGTTTTCACTCCAGAGAAGTGACAAGCCGCGTTCACATAAAGCACGTAAACAAATATGTTTGCATTGCTCATATTTGCCCCAACTAGAAGCAGTTGAAATGCCCATCAAACAGATAAACAAAATGTATTATTACCAAATGGTGGAATGCTGCTCGGGAATAAAAAGACCATGGGCTAGGCAACTCACACCTATAATCCCAACACTGTGAGGCTGAGGTGGGAGGATTGCCCAGGAAATTCGAGACCAGCCAAGACAACATAGTGAGACCTCGTCTTCACAAAAAGAAATCCAGCCTGGGTGACAGAGCGGACCCCCTACTGAGAAAGAAGACCATGGACTACTGATGCAGTGGCAACATGATGAATCTTAGAAACATCACGCCAAGTGCAAGGCAGACATGAGAGACTGTGTAGTGTCTCATTTCATCTACGTGAAATTCCTGAAAAGAGGAAAGACTGTGGAGATGAGCCTAGCCAGTGACTTCAAGGGCTGAGAGCGGGGACTAACGTGGGGACTGATGCCGACCGGCGTCGGGATGCTTTTGGAGGGGCTGGAGGTGTCCAACCTGGATCGTCATGAGGCTGCACGACTGGACATTTCCCGAAAACCACCAGTATTCCCACTAACCTTGGGTGGGTCAGACCTTCATAAAGTTTTTTTTGTTTTTTAAAGCAAATCTGAGGCCAGGCATGTTGGCTCACACCTGTAATCCCAGCACTTTGGGAGGCGAAGGGGAGAGGATTGCCTGAGCTCAGGTGTTTGAGAACAGCAGTTGTTTCTACCACAAATCAAGAAACTAGCCGGGCGTGGTGTTGCACGCCTGTAGTTCCAGCTACCTGGAAGGCTAAGGCGGAAGAATTGCCTGAGCCCAGCGAGTCAAGGCTGTGGTGGCTGTGAGCATGCCATTGCACTCCAGCCTGGACAACAGAGTGAGACTCCGACTCAAAAAAAAAAAAAAGTAGATGGGATCAGATCACAGACGAAAACCCAAGGCACCCGGGCTCGGTGGCTCAGCCTGTAATCCCGCACCTTTGGGAGGCTGAGGTGAGCGAATGGCCTGAGCCCGCGGGTTTGAGACCCGCCTGGGCAACTTGGCGAGACCTCATCTCTACAATAAATAATTAAATCAGCCGGGCGTGGTAGCGCACGCGTGTAGTTCCAGCTGCTCAGAAGGCTGAGGCGGAAGGATCGCCGGAGCCCTGCAGGTCGAGGCTGTGGTGGCCGGGAGCAGCCACTGCACTCCAGTCTGGGCGACAGAGTGAGACTCCAACTCAAAAAAAAAATAATAATAAAATAAATAAAATAAAAGATAAAAAGAAAACCCAAGGCTATAGGCAATGCCTATGTGGACTTTAGGCCTGGAGGCGCAGACTGGTGACAGCCTCAGCATCACATCTGCTGCATTGTGCCAGGCAGCAGGCAGCCAGGCGTCGACCTGGAGGGAGCAGCAGCTGGCAAGTCTGATGTGTTCAGGGAGATGCATACGGATGCTGTTCCTCAAACACAAGCAGAAGGAGACCTCGACAGGTGGCTTGAGTGAACAGCAGAGGCAGTACTGAAGAGCAGATTCGCGGGCTGAAAGATCGGGCGGGGATTCCTCCCATGATGAAGCATAACAAGATGGAAGGAAGGAGGAAGAGTCTTGGCATGTCGGATAGCTACGGGATTCAGCAGTTCTCTAATATGCATTTTAAGAGAATAGAGGGTATGAACGAACTACTTTTAGAGCAGCCATTTAGAGCAGTTTCCCAGAACTAGAGACAAACACGGCTCTTTAAATCGGCGGACTGACTGAGCTTAACTAATTTTACAAAGCCTCCGCCTAGACACACAGGAAGGAACTTTTTTTTTTTGAGCTGGAGTCTCACGCTGTCACCCAGACTGGAGTGCAGTGGCACACTCACGGCCATTGTAGCCTCAACCTGCTGGGCTCTGGCGATCCTCTCGCCTCAGTCTTCCAAGTAGCTGGGATGACACGCCCGACTGATTCTTTGATTTATTGTAGAGATAAGGTCTTGCTAAATTGCTGGGGCAGTCCTCTCACCTTGGCCTCCCAAAGTGCTGGGATTATAGGCATGAGCCACCGCACCCGACCAGGAAGGAACTTCTGATGTCGAAAACAAAGTCCTGAAAGGGCCCAAAGCTGGCAGTGGTATGAATCTGATGCATGTTCTAATTCAGCATCTGGCAGAATCAGTCTGGCGTTCCATTCCAGAAACCACAGTTCTCTGGGGACAAGTTGTACATCCCAGAAAGTCCTGACTGCCATTCCAAGCCTTGGGACAGACGTGCCTTGATTTCTTTGTCCGCCATCCGAGACCAGGCCCATCTTTCCCTTTCACTGTTCTATTGAAGCAGCTACCCTTGTCCCAGAAAGAACTTTGCCCTCAAAGAGTTTCCGTTTACTAAGTAAGTTGTGTATTGGATTAAAAAGTGATGAGTACTGTGGAAAGGAAAATATTGGAAAGCCGTAAGAGGGATCAGGGGTCCGGGGTGAGGGTAGGAGTCAGGTTGCTGTTCGACCAGGATCAAGACAGGCCTCACTGGCAAGGTCACACCTAGGCAGAGGCTGAAGGAGCTGAGGGAGACGGGTCGTTCAGGAATCTGCAGAAAGAAGGGCGAGCCAGGACCTGGTTGTGAGAGGCAGGATGAATCTGGCTGGTTCTGGCATAGCAAGGAGGTCAGTGTGACCACCAGCGAGAAATCAGAAAGAGTTAGAAGATGAAGTCAGATAATGGGGCTAGATCATGGAGATACTTCTGGGCTACTATACTGATATTTGGGCCCAGGCATGTTGGCTCATTCCTGTATTCCCAACATTTTGGGAGGCCAAGTGGGAGGATTGCTTGAGACCAGCCTGGGCACATAGTGAGACCCTGTCTTTACAAAAATAAACAATAAAAGGTTGGTGCGTGTCTGTAGTCCTGGCTACCCAGGAGGCTGAGACAGGAGCATCGCTTTAGCCTGGAGGTTGAGGCTATGGTGGGCCATGTTTGGACCACTTGAGACCAGCCTGGGCACATAGTGAGACCCTGTCTTTACAAAAATAAACAATAAAAGGTTGGTGCGTGTCTGTAGTCCTGGCTACCCAGGAGGCTGAGACAGGAGCATCGCTTTAGCCTGGAGGT
>CAUYQG010007330.1:0-18024 GCA_963574415.1 Tarsius wallacei
TATATAATAGTATTAGTAATAGTTAAGAAAACATAGGGATATAAAGATAGAAATAAGGTTAGTAGAAATAAATATATAGTAGTAAGTAACTTAAATAAGACTTAGAGTTAAGGTTTAGCTTTATAGGGTAAGGATATTATAGGCCTATAGTAGTGAATAGCTATAATAGTAAATAGTTATCAGGAAATTAGGAAGAAAAACAGGATGTTCACAAATGTGTAATTCAAGAAAAACACCATCTTCGGTTGAGATAGTAACTGCTGTCTAGTACTTGCCCATTCATTAAAAAACATGAATGGCATGGAGTGGCAGGAAGGAAACCGGATAGTAATTGTTAAAGGCAACTTTATTGTGAATGAAAAGAGGATGTACGTGGGCGTCTGGTTAGCAACATAAGATACACTCGTGGGTGCAGGGTTGGGTAGAAAAACTATATAAGCTTGTGAAAGATAAATAAAATTTGGCAGAGTCTTGAGCTCTCCCCAGGAAGAGGATTCCTGTTGTTTTTTCTTTTTCTTTTTCGCCGCTTCCCGATTCCCCCGTCGCAAGACCTGACTCTCTCCTGGAGCTGGACTCCAGCAATCTTCTATTTTGTCCTCAAACATAAGTGTTACTGTACGAAACATTAATTGTAGGTGTTGCTTTCCTTATTTCATTGTGTATAAAAGCAGCTGAGAGGTTTCCTAAGGTTCAGCCTTGTCATGCCAACTTGTGCCAATATGGGAAAATCTCACAGTGCTTGGAAAGTAAAGTTAGGCGTATGAAGAAGAGACTATTTTATTACTGAATCACGTTCCTTACAATGATTACTATAGTATAATTTTTATCTGCATCCTTTATCAAAAATAACTTTTTGTAATAGTAGATAAAATACCTAAAGTGATACCTAAGATAAAAAGAAATTCAATTTTTCATTTTCTTCTTGTTCTGTTTACTTCCTCTCTACTATATTAAATTTTGCTTACTGTGCTAAATAAAAGCTGCATGATGCGTTAGGACATTAACAAAGAGGAGACATCAACACAGGTAGGGTAAGAAATTCATATTAGGTCATCTTATTTGATGTTTAAATTAACTGATTTCTAAAAAAATCTAGTTGAATAAATAAAAAGGCACCCTATAAAAAGAGTACATATAAAGAAAAATAAACATTTAGAATGTAATTTCTCAAATGCTCTTTAAAATAGTACCAGGAAGAAGGTAAAGGTCTAGGTCTGCTATCAATTTTGAAGTAATTCAATATGCTTATGTCTTATATCAACAAATCCAATATGCTCATTTGTTCTATAGCAAATACATTTCCTCTTTAAGGTATGTATATATTCTAATCAGCTGTTTTGACACATAGAATTCTTAGTGGTATGTAGGAAATGTGTACTGCCAATTAAGTGACATCAGTATTTTGTGTGCCTACAATGTTTACTTCCATTGGTCAAGAGTTTGTTATTGGTAAGTAAAGGGATAAATGAGAAGGGCTTTCTTAGGTTGTGTGAAAGATCCAAAATTTAAAAAGTAAAAAATATATATGTATATAAGTGATAGAATGTTTAGGAGGGACATTTCAGAGTGGTGATAGATGATGAGAAATTATAGCAGTAGTATTTTTTATGGTGTCTCCAAGAATTCCCAAAGAAAGATGCCTCCAAGTACCAATAAATAGATGAATTTTTTTTTGAGTCCAATTCTGAACTTTTAACAGAAAAAGAAAGTTAATCTGATCTTAACCATTTATACTGTAATTAAGATACTTGTAATATATAGTAAATGATCTTCTGATTTTTTATTATTTTAGCTTTCACTTCTCTTTACTTAATTTTGAAGATGAATATTTGTAAATTGTAAATTACTATACTTTTATTTCCTGATATTCCATAATAGGTTTTTGTTTTAATGTGAATACTCTCACTTTAGGGTTAAATGCATTATTTCTCTTACTCCACTCTTTATAGGGAAATGTAGCTATTAAAATCAATTCAATACCTTTTATATGCCAAGGACTGTTCTCTCCACTTAGGCGACTTCATTTCATGCAAATTCTTACATGATTTTATTTTACGTTATTGTCATATACTCTAGTCATTAGGTATCATATCATAGTCATTGAACAGATAAGGAAAGTGAAGTTCAAGAAAAATATAATTTCACTAAAGTTCCACATATAATCACTGGTGGTACCAGTATTCAACACAGATATGCAAATGCTTTTAGAGGCCATGTATCATAACTATTTTATATGAAGTTTAGTTCACTGACATCTGGCAAATAACTCACTCAGGGCTACTGATAAAATGATAAAGCAACAATTATAACACAAATCTGATGAGTTCTCGAATTTGATTTCTACTAGCTATTTTAACACTGACAAAATAAATAATATTACTGAAAACTTTCTGATGGCCAGATGCCTCACTGAAGCCAAAGAAATGCTTTAGGGGTAGATATACAGAAGAGGGTCCAGGGGTGTATTTAACTGTAAGTGCTGCTCACAAGCAGTCATATGTGACAAAGAACTCCATAACCACATAATTTTAAGGTGCCCTTAAAAATAACATCATATCCTGAAATCCTCCATAGTCCCTTTACAAACCCTTCCTTGCCCAGTAAACAAGTGCATGCATAAATAGCATATACATAAATATATTAACAGTTACATTATGGTCAGAAATATGCAAAGTAATATATGACCATAGAAATACCAAGATGATGAAGTAAATTAAAAACCCAGGGGATACAAAAACTCCTCAAAAACTTTGCTATTAGCCTACTGTTGACCAGAAGACTTACCAATAACAAACGATTAATGAACACATATTTTGTATTTTGCAAAAAAAGTGCAAGGTTTTCATACCTGCTGGTTCGTAAGTAGGTAAAGGCTTCATAAATTTCCTTTTCTTATTTTACAGTGGTCCTTATGCTACAGTCATTTATCTTGAAATGGTGGGCAACCACAGCTGCAGACCTCAATCTAACAGTACATATCAAGCAATTTAACTTTTTCTTATAATGTCATGACACTTCTTTGTTTTTTGGGCGCGCTTTCAGCATCACTAGTGGCACTTTGTATCAGTCCCATGGTGTTATTCAAAGTTGACAGTACTGCACTAAACAAGAGGAAAAATACGAGTGGACTGCAAGAGATCACTTTTTACTGCAACAGGCAATTTACTAGAGAGATGAATTGCTCATGCAGAGATGATTAGTATCACATGGCGTTTAAAGTGGACACTTGCTGAATTAGTCCGTTGTACGTTGCTTTAAAGAAATACCTGAGATGGGGTAATTTATAAAGAAAAGAGGCTTATTTGGCTCATGATTCTGCATGGTGCTGGCATGTCCTCGGTTTTTGGTTAGGCCTTGGGAAGCTTTTACTCATAGTGGAAGGCAAGCAGAGCTGCCATGTCGCATGGTGAGAGACGAGTAAGAGTGGGAGTAAGTGCCAGGCTCTTATAAACAACCAGCTCTTGCATGAGCTAACAGAACTCACTCATAATTGTGAGAATGAATGCCATTCATGAGGAATCCACTACCATAAACCAATCACCTCCCACTAGACCCTATCTCCAACAATTGGGATTACATTTCAACATGAGATTTGGAGAGGGGACAACAATCTAAAACATATCATTCATGATACTTGAGCTCACAGCAGAAATCAGAAAAACCTACAGGTAGGACCTTTGCTACTTTCTAAGTTAATAAAAAATTATTCTGATGCCTATGAGTTTATGAATAATATCTGAGTTATCTTGCTGTGCTAATCAAAGTTGAAAATGGCATAACATATGGTAATTAGAAATTTATTTGGATGTCATCATTTTGAACTTTTACCTTTGTGTATTTCTATTAAACCTGAACTTTAGATATTATTCTAGTAAAAAATTGCTTACTGCAGATAATATAAAGAATGACTGTTTGAATTATTGGAGTATCATTTATGTATTTATATATTTAATCATTACTTCATTCAAAACTGTTTATAGAACATGATTATACTATAAAGATGATCATTAGGATTGGATGCGCAGAAATATTTGAGATACTGACCCTGCCCTTGTAGTCATTCTCAGATGAAAGCAGACATTCAAATAAATACAAAAAATGCACTTTAACCAATGAAATTAAATAAATTCAATAGAAGCATAGAGATATAAGGGATAGGAGAACTATTAAGCTATTTGGAGAGTGAGAAGCAAATAAGTTTTCCTGGATGAAGAAAAGTTGTCTTAGGACATAATGTAAATCTCATGATTCTAGACTCAAAGCCTGAATGAAAATGTGGGACTTGGGAAGGTGTGAATATATTTTGGATGTAAAAGAAGGTGAATGGCTATTGTCAGGAGGAGAACTATGAGATATTGCAAAAATCATCTCAATTTTTCCTTTCTATTAAAAGATGGAGTCTTTTTCTCCACCTCTTGAATCTTTACTGGCCACATGACTAGTCTTAGCCCATGAAAATTGTCAATTGTGAAACATGCATAGACTTGAAAATCATTTGTATGGTAAGAATTGCCCTTACTTGCTGCTTTTAGAACATTTTGTCATCATATGAATGAGCCTGAAATGAACTGCTGAATGAGGAAAGGCATGTGCCCAGGGCCTCCTGTTTTCCCAGCTGTCATTCAATCAACCTCTTGTAACAGATCTACCAAGCTGACCAGAAGCTGACAACAGATCAATGAGTGAGGCCAGCTGAGACTAGCAGAAAAATCACCTAGCTTAGTCCAACCCAAATTGTTAACTTTAGGATCCAAGCTCAATAAACAGTTGTTAACTTTAAGAAACTAATTTTGAGTGGTTTGTTACCCAGTAAACAGTAAATGATGCAATGCTTGAGTTAGTCAGTGTATATCTCACTATGGTATAAAAAGAATAAGAGGTATATCAGACTATTCCCACAAGGACAAAGTGAAAAATATTACAGTCAAATGATCTTTCATCTAGAGGACTTCTGTGAGGTTGGTATTAGGGTCAAATATACTTCCTCACAGTGTTTCAGTATTACATTCTCTTTGCAGTTCTCCATTGTATTAATGAACAGAAACTTATCTTCTTAAGCATTGACTATTTATTGGGCACAGGAAATCTAAAAATTTAGTAATTTACTTGCTTTTACCTCTTTATAGGAAATAATCACAATACTCCTAATTGTTGAAAGCTGTAATTCACCGCATTGAGAACATGAGTGGACAGACCAGTCATTCTTCACCATAACTCTACAACCAGTGAGCAATGGACAGGTTTTTAGACCACAGCTTTGGGTAGAAAAAGTAAACAGCAGAATTTTCTACAATGTATACAAAGAAACATACACATACATATATGTATGTATGTTTGCACTTTGGGTAGGGTCAAGTCAATTTATAAACAGCATAATCCCCAGCTTTGATCTGAGCTTTAAACCTCAGAAATCACCCATGGTAATTTTTATAGATTATGATGAGCATCTCTTACATTAATATACTAACCTATTCTTTAGATTTACTTTATTTCTTTTTTATTCTTCAATGTAAAATTCAAGGTGTTGACTCCAATCAAAATTGCCTTAGTCCATTTGGGTTGCTACAATAAAATACCATAAGATGGGTGGTTTGTAAGATATTGATGATACTAGAAAGTCCAAGATCAAGGAGCTGGCAAATTTGGTTTCTGGTAAGGGTGCCCTTTCTTGTTTATAGACAATGACTTTTAGCTGTGTTCTAACATGTTGGAAAGGATGAGCTAGGGGACCTCTTTTATAAGAGCACTAATCCTATTCATGAGGACTTCACCCTCATCACCTAATCATCTCTCAGAGGACACCCTTACTAATACCATTATGTTGGGGTTAGGATTTCAACATATGGATTTTGAAAGAACATAAACATTCAGACCATAGCAAAAAAAGTCAAATCTTTGTGTAGTTTTATGTCTCAGTTGCCTTGGTGATAGTTTCTCTCTGCATATGCTGTTAGACAATTAAGTGAAATGCATAGCATCTGCGACCAGTCCCCAGGTTTGACTCCTCTTGATTTAATTTTAGTTGGGTTTTTGATGTACTCACATAAGCACAGTTTAATCAATTTAATAAATGGTTTATGACACAGTGTCAAAAAATTGGATCTGATGTGTTGTGCCTGCAGTTAACTCTTTAGAACACATAGATAACTTAGAGTCAGCAGTGAAAGTAGAACATGTCAGGAAAATACCAACTTATCAGCAGAAAATATAATGATTCAAAAAGTCGTAGACTAGTCTAACTTTTTATGGACTTTAAGATTTTTGCATCACTTGTGTGAATTCTTCTCTCTGCAATGCACGAACTTTTAATTCCATAGAAGTGTTTGAAGAACTAATTTAGTGAAGTAGTAAAGCTCTTAATAGAAAGTATGACTTGAGACCGAGCTCAGTGATTCATGTCTGTAATCCCAGCACTTTGGGAGAGCAAGGTAGGAGGATCTCTTGAGTCCAGGATCGCTTGAGCCCAGAAGCTGGAGATAAGCTGGGCAACATAGAGAGATCTCCTCTCTAAAAATAATCAAAAAATTAACTAGACGTGGTGATGATGCCTGTAGTCAGTTACTTGGGAGACTGAGGCAGAAGGATCACTTTAGCCCAGAAGGTCAAGGCTGCTGTGATTGGTGATCTAGCCTCTGTACTCCAGCCTGGGTGACAGAGTGAGATCTCCACCAAATAAATAAATAAATAAATAAATAAATAAATAAATAAATA
The DNA here is from genome assembly GCA_963574415.1 of Tarsius wallacei. NCBI lineage: Eukaryota > Metazoa > Chordata > Mammalia > Primates > Tarsiidae > Tarsius > Tarsius wallacei. The sequence continues at coordinate 6,712 of CAUYQG010007330.1, forward strand.
AATAAATACTGGGTCATTCTCAATCTTCCCTGGACATTGGAAATTCTCAGGATACTTTTCAAAATACAGATATGGGAATCAGATGTTCTAGTGTCTGGGATGGAACCCAGTTGCAAGCATCTTAATAATTTCCTATATGATTCTAATATTCAGTCAGTCAAACTGAAAACTTGAAAACTACAGACATATAAAAATAAATGGCCTCTTTTGAACATAGCATCATAAAGGTAGTGCTCACTTCCATATCATAAATAAGAGAATGAAAAAAATATTTTCATATCTCTCATTATTAATAGCCACAGGTGCAATCCCTGGACAACTACTGAAACTCCCAGAACTGGCAAGGGCAGAAAGAGTATTTCATGAGCTGATTTTCTTTTTGTTGCTATAGTAAAGCAGTTTAGTCTCCATTAAGTAATAATAAGTATTGAATACTTACTATACACTCTTGCTTTATATACATTATCTCTTTTGATTTTCACAGTGATGTAAATAGTATCATTCTTTTTTATTAAGATGAAAAACAAGGGTGAGATACATTATGTAATACATGAGTTTGTTGTATTATCATATGCTGCTTTTTATTAATTTTTTTTTCTGAGTCAGGGCCACACTCTGTCACCCAGGTTGAAGTGCCATGGCATGATCACGAGCAGGGCTCATTGCAGGCTTGAATTCCTGGGATCAGGCAATCCTTCCATCTCAGCCTCCTGAGTAGTTGGGACTACAGGAATGCACCACCACTCCCAGCTAATTTTCTTATTTTTTGTGGAAATAAGGTCTTGCTATGTTGCCTAGGCTGGTATAATTTTCTTTAAAATACCTAGGCAGCCGGGCTTGGTGGCTTAGCCTGTAATCCCGCGCCTTGGGAGGCTGAGGTGAGTGGATTGCCTGAGCCTGTGGGTTCGAGACACACCTGGGCAAGTTGGCGAGACCTCATCTCTACAATAAATAAAAATTTTTAAAAATTAGCCGGACACGGTGGTACTCACCTATAGTCCCAACTACTCAGGAGGCTGAGATGGAAGGATCACCTGAGCCCAGGATGTTGAGACTGTGGTGAGCCTTGGTCGTGCCACTGCACTACAGCCTGGGGACTGAGTGAGACTCTGACTCAAAAAATAAATAAAATAAAACAGAGACTGTTAAGCCTTCGCGAACTATGTCAAACATTCACCAGCTTCTTAGTTGGGTATTTCCTTAAAAATGTCCTGTTTCATTTCATTATTAGATATTTTTCCAAGAACTCAAGGGAGATTTGCAGTGGGATAATCCAGTTCACATGGTAAAAATGAAACCACTACCACATCGCTTGTGATACAATAAAGTATAATTAAAGAGGCACTAAAGGAAACCGGAAGGTTCTGTATCTTAAAAGAAAAACCACAGTGATAAGGCTCCAATCTGCTGAATTGGTTACCCAGGTTTCTCCACGCACTGACCTGGGGTTTTTGTTACTAACAAGAGCCTGTTCATTTGAAAGAAAAACTCAACCACCAACAAGCACTATCCTTATTTCTCTGGTATCAGAGAAGTTAAATTTTTTCACTCGTGTATGCCACATTTTTCTTTTCTTTTCTTTTTCTTTTTTTTTTTTTTGAGTTGGAGTCTCACTCTGTCACCCAGGCTGGAGGGTAGTGGCTTGCTCCCGGCCACAGCAGCCTCAGCCTGCTGGGCTCAGGTGATCCTTCCACCTCAGTCTTCCAAGTATCTGGAACTACAGGCACTTGCCACCATGCCCGGCTAATTTTTAAAAATTTTTATTTATTGTAGAGATGAGGTCTCATCAAGTTGCCAGGGCTGGTCTTGAACCCATAAGCTCAGGCAATCCTCTCACCTCAACCTCCCAAAGTGCTGGGATTATAGGCATGAGCCACGGCGCCATGCTGCCACGTTTTTCTATAATCTCACTTAGTGTTTTCTACATTTAAACATTGAAATACTAACCACATTTATTAAGTATCCTGGTTTCATAAAGACACTCAATCTCAGAGGGATTAGATAGCTTTTTCAAATCACACCACTAGTATAAGACCAAAAAAGAAAAAAGAAAAATAGCATCTGGATGTTATGTAACATGAAAATCCATGTTCTTTCTTTTACCTCAGACTTTCCATTCAGGAACAGAAAGATTCAAATACTATGAAATTGATTATGTGTAATTGGGTGTACATATGGGAAGTATGTGGAGCAGAATTTCTTTGTAGTATTATTTTCCAAAAGGAGCTACATGTTCTAATAACAATCAATGGAATTTGTGGGTTCAAGAAGCAGGGTCTGGTTCTATTCACTAGCAATGTGACTCTAAGTCACCCCTTGACTTCAGTCTCCTCATTTATAAAGTGAAGGTATTAGGTTAAATTGCCTCTAAGATCTTTGCTTACTTTGAAATCTATCCACATCAACTAATAACAAAACTGAAGCATGGATTTAAGTGGCAAACAGCTAGTCATCCATAGTGATTTTGACTTATCCCAGGTTGCTATAATCTACAGCATTATCTTTATGTGAGGTCACATTCTCAGAAAGGTCCTCCCCGACCTAAGCAAGGTCTGGTCCATCAGCATCTCTCCTCACCCCCTTCACTTCCTTCACTTTGTTCATCCCCTTCTTGGCACCTGTCACAAGTTGTTCTCTTATATGTATTTGTTTCCTTCCAGTGTCTCTCTCTCTCTCTCCCCCCAGCTAAACTACAGGCATCATGAAGGCCATAGAGTTTTGTGCACTGCTGTTCTTCAGCATCTGTGGCTGGCATATAATACACACTCAAATATTTGTTGAATGAATGGATGAATGAGAAAGTGTCTTTAAAATGTTGTAGCAAGGTGTGGTGGTTCACGCTGTAATCCCAGTGATTTGGGAGGTTGAAGTGAGAGGATTGCTTGAAGCCAGGTTTTCAAGACCAGACTGGGCAACAGAGACCCTGTTTCTACAAAAAAAATTTTTTATTAGCCAGGCATGGTGATGTGGGCCTGTAGTCTCAGGCACTCGGGAGGCTAAGGTGGGAGGATAACTTGAGCCCAAGAGTTTGAGGTTGCAGTGAGCTGTGATCACACTATTGAACTCCAACCCCGGGTCACAGAGTAAGACCCTATCTCTTAAAAAAAAAAAAAAGTTGTCATGATTATTCTTTTCTTCTCACTTGTAAAGTTAAATTTAGAAGGAGGTGCCAGAGATAAAGATAACAAAATCTTAATTTCTATTCATATCTATGCATTACAAGGAAAATCAGAATGATGCTCACTAAAACATTGACAGCAGCTATTGTTGATCTGAGTGTCAAGACTGGGGGTAAATGTCATTGTCACTATTTTCCAGAATGTCTTTACTAAACATAAATTGTTTTGTAATCCGATTTAAGTTTTGTTTTTTTTTTTCAGTTGGAGTCTCACTCTGTCACCCAGGCTGGAGTGCAGTGGCACATTCATGGCCACCTCAGGTTTGACCCGCTGGGCTCCATCGATCCTTCGGCCTCAGCCTTCCGAGTAGCCGGAACTACAGGCATGTGCTACCATGCCCAGCTAATTTTTTATTTATTGTAGAGACAAGGTCTTGCCAAGTTGCCCGGGCTGGTCTTGAACCCGCAGTTTCAGGCAATCCACTCGCCATGGCCTCCCAAAGTGCTGGGATTGCAGGCTGAGCCACCGAGCCTGGCCTAAGTTTTTTAAAAGTAAAAACTTGTAATGTTCTTCTGGGAGCAGTTAAGCTATAACCTGTGTATTGGGATCGGGGACATCAGAAGCTGCTTTAGCAACTGAGCTGAGAGGATGCATTTCATGACTCCACCAGGCCCCTCAGGAGGTCTGTGCACCTGAGGGGTGAAACGGGGAGCTGCTTGGGCTGCATTTCACTTACCTAGACCCACCTATGGTGGTGGGATGTGGTGGGGCAAGCTGGTGTTGACTCGGGGAACAGGGCTGCAGCACCAGAGGTAGAGAGGCTGGTCCCTGGCCTCTCGGGGACAGCAGCCTGTGAGTGACGTGGGTTGTGTCTCTGGCACCTGGAACCTGTTGATGTCATAAGTGTCTCTTGAATGTGTGAGTGACTTAGCACCTGCTAAGTCTGAGCATATAATCATCCAATGGCTACATCATTTTTAAGGCACTAAATTTGGGTTAGAATTTTGGTTTTGTGTATTATCTGAGTGATCTCGGACAGGTTACTTATCTCTAAATTTCAGATTCCTATAAAACAGGTCTAAATGACCCTTTCGGGGTCATTGTATTAGTGATAATAACTGAGTAAAAGAAAGTATGTTTTTCAAAAATGTTTTCGCACAGTATAAACATGTGCGATAACTGATTTCACTTTTCTTCCGTGGTTAGAACTGTAAGTTGTTAACAGGTTTTGATATTATGAAAAGTAAAATGAAAACAAGATAGTTTTTTTCCCCTTTATATTAATAAAGAAACCAAAGATCCCTGAATTTAAATGATTTGCCCAAGGTCACATGGACAGAAAATGGGGAAGCAGAGAGCTGAATCCAAAAAGGGCTCTTTTCACTTGATCAGTGTTTCCCAGGAACATTCCCCTCATGCTTTCTGAAATTCAGATCTCAGGGGCCCAGGCCCATCTCTACTATGTGAGAATTTCCTAGGTGATTCTTGTGCGGTGAATGGGAAGCACTGATCCTAAAAGCAAGCCTCCATCAGCATGGAGTGGAGATTCCAAGTGGAAGTGCCCCCTGCCCTTGCCCCTGCCCCACGTAGGTGACTGTGCCCGTGCAGGGTGTCCTAAGACTGCAGCCTGCCCCTCAGGACAACCGCTGCTGACCGATTCTCCTGTCCTTTCGGTTCTGCTGTTTGAATAACACTGAAGCAACAGTAACACCTTGACTAACAGGTTGAGGGCCATGGTCACCATTAACTGCCCAGGATTTTGCTACCCAGAGAGAAATAAGATAGGTGTGTTACTAAGTATTGGAGACAATCATACTTTTATTGATCTATCACATAAACAAAAAAACAAACGCTACAAGTTCTCACTCACAAGTGGATCCTGAATATTGATCACAATAGCACAAGGGAGGGATTGGTAATCGCGGGACACTACGGGGGGACAACACACAGGGTATCTGGTCCTAAAACTGGTCCAAACTTCACCTGCATGTAGATTACTTATGTACCTAATCCTGACTTGTACCCCACATGTCTATAGTAAAATAAAGTTAGAAGAAGAGGGAGGAAGTTCAGGCACGGTGGCTCAAGCCTGTAATCCCAGCACTTTGGAAGGCTGAGGCGAGAGGATTGCCTGAGTCCAGGGGTTCGAGACCAGCCTGGGCAACTTGGTGAGACTTGTCTCTACAATAAATTAGCCAGGCGTGGGGGCATGTGCCTGTAGTTCCAGCTACTTGGAAGGTTGAGGCTGAAGGATTGCCTGAGTCCAGCAGGTCAAGGCTGCCATCACCATGAGTGTGCCACTGCACTCCAGCCTGCATGACAGAGTAAGACTGACTCACCAAAAAAAAAAAAGAAGGGGGACAGAGAAGGAGGAGGAGAAGAAGAAGAAAAGAGAGGGCATGTTACAAAAATAAAACTTCTAAAATATGTCAAAAGTACCAGGAAACATCAACCATACCCGTTGGCAGTGGTGTGCTGCTCAGTGTTTAACAAGCAGCTTTCTGATTCTGCCCTGATCTGTAATATCTGCTGAATTCTGTGATATAAATACTTGCACCAGAGGTGTTTCAAGTTACCAACTTGAGACCACGGAATGCAAAGTTGGAAAGGGAAGTGCATTAAGTAGGTTGTTTCCAGCACCAGGTATAATAGGCTAAGTAACCTCAAGAGCCTACCGAGCGTCAAGTGGAACAGAGCCACCAGGAAGTGGTGAGGTTTCACCATTTATTATCATGGTCTTTAATGTATATTGTATTTCCTTGTCTTTTATTTTTAATAATGGCTAGGTTTAACAATCCATTCTCGCAGATCCTAAAGAGTTTAGCACTGGCTCCAGCACGCCACCGCCTGCAGGAGTCTTCTGGCAGAGAGCCGTTGTTTTGGGGAGAGTGTTGGGAAGAGGGCTGGGATCTGTGCTGGAACCAGAGGGGGAAAGATCCCCTCCTCCCATCCAGTATTTCATAGCAGCAGGCCTTAAGCCCCAGCAGTACCTCCTCTCACCCTGTCATCCCACCCAGAACTTCCTCAAGCACCTGAGTTTCTGCAGAATTAAAGCAGTTTTACCTTAAGTAGAAGTACTACCCTATTTCCAAGGTTCCCCTGGGCCCAGCCCTCCTTCGCGCCCCTACCTCTGGGAGACAGGTGAAATTTCTTCAGAGCCCCTGCTGTCACAGAGATCAAAGGTTAAAACATGAGACCTAGCCAGGAGTAGGGGCTCACACCTGTAATCCCAGCACTTTGGGAAGCTGAGACGAGAGGATTGCCTGAGCCCAGGGGTTCGAGACCAGCCTGAGCAACATGGCGAGAACTTGTCTCTACAATAAATCAAGAAATAGTTGGGCGTGGTGGCATGTGCCTGTGGTTCCAGATATTTGGAAGGCTAAGGTGAAAGGATCACCTGTGCCTAGCAGGCTGAGGCGGCGTGTAGCCGTCAGTGTGCCACTGGACTCCAGCCTGGGCAACAGAGTGAGGCTCAGACTTAAACAAAACAACAAACATGAGACCTGCTAACCGCCTGAAACTCATTCACATCTTGAGGAAGGTAAGGCTGATCTTGCTTGGGAGAGAGGCTGGGTTAGGAAAGCCAGCAGAGGCATTTCTTTTTTTTTTTTTTTTTAATGAGTCGGAGTCTCACTCTGTTGCTGGAACTATGGGCATGTGCCACCACGCCCGGCTAATTTTTTAATTTTTTTGTAGAGACAAGGTTTTGCCATGTTGCTCAGGCTGGTCAGGCAATCCTCTTACCTCTGCCTCCCAAAGTGCTGGGATTATAGGTGTGAGCCACCGCGCCCAGCCTAGCAGAGGTATTTCACAACTGGCAAATGGCAGGCACCCTGTTTCCCTCCAACACACCAACAAATGCCTGCCAGCCAAGCACAAAGGGGCCTTTGCTGTAGGAGGCAAAGCACATGCCTGCAGATGCAGGGAGTTGCTTATTTGGGTTTAGGGTTGGGCAGCCAAGGATTAGGATCTGGTTGCCCTGGACACTTTCCTTAACCTCTTTAAACTCCTGTAAGTTCCACATATACTTGGAGAGAACAGTACCCACCTCAGGATCATCTGAGAGTCCAAGGAGATAATCTACCCAAAGGGCTTAGCAGAGTGCCTGGGACACAGGAGAGTACTCAAAAATGCAATTGCGATGAATGCTATTTTTAATGTGATCGGAGTGTATGATGATGTTCGTTTTTATGAAATTGATCAATCAAAGCATCTTGGTACTAAGAAAAATGTCCTGATGAACATGGATCCAAAGATCTAATTAGGAAATGAAAGAAATCTTCCCTATGACCTGCTGGCAACTTTTAGTACTGTAACATAACTGCTGTGGTTTGAATGTGTCCCTTCCAAAATTCAGGTGTCCCCAATGTGATAGGTTTAAGAGGTAGGCATTTAAGAAGTGATTAGGCCATGAGGGTTCCTCCCTCTTGAATGGGATTAAGGCCTTTGTAAAAGAGACTCTGGCAGTGTTTGGCTTCCTGGTCCTTTGACCTTCTACCACCTGAAGACACAGCCTTCCTTTAGCAACCAGGCACCATCTTGGAAGTGGAGATTAGCCTCACCAGACAATGGAACCTACCCAACTTGCCAGTGTATTTATCTTGGACTTCCCAGCCTCTAGAACTGTTCTTTATAATTTCTGTTCTTTAAAAAGTACCTAGTCTCACACCTGGATAATATGGAGGCTCATGCCTGTAATCCCAGCACAGGGATAACAGGAGGATCACTTGAGCCCAGGATACCAGCCTGGGCAACAAAGTGAGACCCCATCTTTATTATAACAATAAAATAAATAAAAATTACCCAGTCTTGGGTATTTTTATTACAGCACAAAGCAGACTAAGAATGGAAATGTCAACAAACAAAATGTGTTTACTTCACTTGGTTTGCAAGAAAGCATCACACGAAGGTAAGCACACCACACCCATTAAATCTGTTGAAATAATCTCATCAGTTTCCTGACAAGTTGCATGTGAAGAATATTATTTGAAAGAAGGCTATTAAGTTATTTTTTTTGAAAAGTATAATATTCTAGGTTTTTTTCCCCTTTCTTTATCTATGAATTTATGCTCTCATGTACAGAGTGGAGACTAGATTGTATATACTTTTTTAACCAATTCATCTCCCACTTATAGGACCCGTTGACAACAGTTCCCTCCCACTCAGGCAGTGTTCTTCCTATGTGGCAGTTTCAGGCGCTGCCTAGTACTGTGGGAACTGCAACTGTGAGGGTAATAGGTAAACAAGTGGCAGGAGGCATGTGAGTTGCACATGGGTAACCTCCACAAATGCAGCTGGGTAACTCCATCCTGTTTGGCCCCAGGCAGTCTGGGGCAGAGGGAAACTTGGAGGGACATGGCTATGGAGCCCCTCCCCCCTCTAAAAGTGTGGCAAGTGAAAGCTACCACACAGGCCCGAGTTCAGAGTTTTGCATGGTTCCTGGGAGCAGTTGGCACTGCGTGGTCATTTCGGAAAGCCATGATTAAGAAATGCTGCTTGAGGAGTTTCCATCTGGGAGTTGGAACTGAGATGTGCAGAGCAATAGTTTTTGTTTTCAACATCGGGTTCAAGAACCTCGAATTTGGGGAAGCCAGAACACTGAGTAAGTAATAGAATTCTTAACACTTATCATACACAACAGTGCAGCTTAGGGGCACTGGGAGAGACCGACATTTTAGCTTTCTGTACAGAAACAGATGGTCTTGATTCACACACAGGCCCAATTTGCACACAGCCTTCAATATAAGCAATAGCCACAACTGGGTGAGTTTAGGAACTCCCCTTTCCTGCTCCAGTCCCAGGGACTTCTCTCCCTTCCCCCATGTGAGCACTTTATCTCTGCCTGGGGCCCTACTTCCCTTGTTTGGTCGCTGTTCCCATTTTGCACAGGGAGAGCAAAAGTTGATGAGTCTAGAAATGTTCCTGGAGCGGAGAAGCCAAAAGGAAGGAGGGGGGTAGAGAAGACTGTCCCCCACCCAACCTTGTCTGTACTCCTCCCCCACTGCCCCGGGGCAGATGGAAAAGGGAGGAGATTGTAGGACTGGGGTGCACGAATGCATTGTAGATGCTCTCCCCTTTCTTCCCTAAGACAGGCAGGTGGAGCCTGAGGCTACAGGGCCTGTGGCCTTTGCAGTCTTATCTGGGATGTCTCCGTGGACTGCTGGGGCACAGCAGAGCCTAATCATGCAGCTTTTGGTCCCCATAGGTCTGATGGGCATCTTTGATCCAGCCCGAGATGCCAAGTCACTGAGCAGGTCCTCATCTGCCAACAGTATGCTAATGGCTGTGGACAGGGGCCCCAGTCTGTGCTAGAGGAAGGAATCTGTGTTTCTGGAACCAGGGAGAAGGCCAAAGCAGGTGGTGACCAGGGTGAGGCATGAGGCGAAGCTGCCTGTTCCCACAATCAAAGAGGCAGCCCTAAGTCTCCACAGTCCTTCGGCTGATGTGCCTCTTTAGTGATATCCAAGCTAACTGCTTTAATGATGCATGCATTTTCTGCATAGTAAAGCTTTGTCATTTTGAAATCCTGAAGATGAAAAAGTCCAGTTATATCTGAAATCCACTCACATAAATGTAAGAAACTTACATATCAATGGAAGAAAAAGAAAAGAGCTACTGGATTTTTAAAATCCAGTTTCAATTGTTTAAAATTTAAGATTATAAGAGCAACTTTACATATATTATCTACACATCTATACAGTTTCCTATATGAAGGTTACTCAAATATCTTAATTACAAGTAAGTATAGCTGTTTCAACCTAAAACCATATTTAAAAAGTTATGGTTAGGAAATGAGGCTCAAGTTAACTTTTAAAAAATTTAATTTAAAACCTTATTCACATTCAGTATTTAATTATCTTTCTTCAAAAGTTTGTGTTTTATTGTTATTATAATTTAAAAGAGAAAATTAAACATATTTTCACCCAGCCACACATAGGTATCTGCCAGTTTATTCTAGTTCATTTTATTCATACAATTCCATATTTTGTGAACATGAAAAAGACTGGAAACAGTACCTTATTAGTGTAGAGCCCTGTTTGTGGTTATATAGGTTAGTGGGCCAGCTGGGTATCAATGGGTACATTGTTAATAATTTCATTTCTGTGATTAAAATAATTCGGATTTCCAAATTGCAGATTATAAACCCATTATTGTCACAAGCTGTGAGTAGAGATAGCCTCTTTAGGCAAACTGCAACCAGATGCAACCCCTTTTGCAAGTGCATCTTGCTGGCTGCAAACAGCTTCAAGAGAGCTGTTTTGTAATGTGCTCTAAAATAGCTTCAAGAATAACCCCCCTGTGATTGCACACACTCAGGGGGCTTTTCATTGGCAGGTTTAAAACTCACCTTGCTTGCAGTCTCCTACAAAAGCAGCATTGCTTTGGTCAGCCTGGTAAAAAGACCTGCCCAAGAAAACTGTAAGGCATCCACAAAAGTTTTCCACAAATTTTTTTCTTTCTTTTCAGTTGCACTCTGTCTTTGGTCTCTTCGAGGTTGCCAGATTCCATTTTTGTCAGACTTTACACATGTAAAACCTCCTAATTCACCCCAACAGATGAAATCCACTGTTGCGTAAATCAGGAGTAACCAGAGAGAGCTCCCTAGAATCAGCTGTACTGGGGAGACCTCTATGTAGGAAGCAAGGCTAACACACGGTTCCCAGATTAGGTGTGGCTTTAATGAGCTCATGCAAGGCGGGTCCAGAGGGGAGTGGTTCCATGGTTCTATTTTTAAAACGCATATAAAAATCATCCTTTGTTGTCTACATGCAACAGAGGAGGGAGAGACCTCTCACACGTTACAATTAGAGGCAGGAGCCTGGGCTGACCTAGTTTTCAGCGAAAAGGCCAAAGGGGTGCTGTGCTGACCCTTGGATTTCAGCTGAGATGAGGTAACCGGCTTGGGTCAGTGCCAAGTTCCACAGAGCCTGGAGCAGACGGGCGGGCCCTCTCCTCCCCAGCCGGGCTAGTGTGCAGAGCCGGCAGGAAATGCATCCCTTCCATCCAGGACCTTGAAGGCCCAGCCTCCGCAAAGAGGCTCTCCAGGTGCACGGCCTTCTGGAGATTTGCAGGGGAGACAACACCTCGCGTCATTCAACCCTCAGCACTCCCTTTGCTCTCGCATTCAAAATAATTTGGGGGTTTGCCAGTTGGGCTTGCTTGTCTACGACCCAAGGTCCTAAACTTGGCAACT